>CAUYQU010020630.1:0-73813 GCA_963574635.1 Cheracebus regulus | reverse complement strand
CATGTGTTCTCATTGTTCAACACCCACTTATGAGTGAGAACATGTGGTGTTTGGTTTTCTGTTCTTGTGTCAGTTTGTTGGCTTTGCTAGAACAGCAAGAGAAGAGAAAAAGGCAAGAAGGAAGGTATAAGAAATAATCCAACAAATCAAATGAACCAGATAGATTTTTCAGATAGATGAGAATACGCCATCTGTGGTTCAATGCATGACTGAAACAAGTAGAATTTGTTTCTCCTTTTAAAAAAAAAAAAATTGCCACTTCCATCAGAACCAATTTTTCTATATGAAATTGGCCTTGTTTCAGAAAATATTATGTTAACTTGTTTCTCATGACAACAATTCTAGAAAATGTGTGTAATACTGGGTAAGTTTTTCTGACATATAATTGTGTTAAAAAGTGTAACGAACATAGTCTAATTAGTAGTGTCTGATTATCCTACCCCAGTTATTCATTGGAATAACCACGAAGGCCTCGGAGATACAAAGATGAGCAAGGACACAAAGAAAGCTTAGTCCATTCTTCTAGACTCTTAGAGCAACGGATTGTGAAAGGAAAGTATCTTGGGCCATTGAGATCACTAAGGAAAATGCAAGCTGGAAACTGCTTAGGGCAAACCTGCCTTCCATTCCATTCGCAGTCACTCCTTTGCTGGTTGAGATAGATGTATATCTGATTTGCCTCTTTTGGAAAGGCCAATCAGAAAGTCAAGAGAGTGTGACCAATGGTGTATCACCTATCTGTGACTTGGAAACTCCCTTCCAGGTGAGTCTTCCTGCATTTGCTTCAAGTTGTCCCTCCTTTCCAGACTAAACTAATATACTTCTTACATATATTGAATTGATGTCTCATGTCTCCCTAAATGTATAAAATCAAGTTGTGCCTGACCACCCTAGGCACATGTCGTCAGGGCTTGCTGAGGCTGTGTCACAGGTGACTCCTTAACCTTGGCAAAATAAACTTTCTAAATTAACTGAGACCTGTCTCAGATTTTCTGAGTTCACACTATCAAGTTTTACTCCCTGAAACACTAAATCAAGGGCAAATAAGACTAAAAGGAAGAGGTTTCCACAACTGAAACAGAAATAGAAACTTCAGTGTCTACCTCTTACCACTGAGAAAGAGCACCTTTTAACATGGTGAGAGCTCCACCCACACAACCTCTTTGTGCATTCAATCACAAAGTGCCACTCAGTCCTCTCACAAAGGAAGGGCGAAGAGCAGAGACCACAATGCATGAAGTAAACCACAGGCAGCTGCCCTCCAGTGGGCAGCCTGTGGTTTTGTTTTTTGTCAACTTCACAGCAGAGTCCAGCACTTTTTCTCCTGAAAAAGAAAATCCACTCCAAAAAAGCACAGGGGAGCAAAGTAGATTTTACAGAAGATTCTGTGGGGACACAGAAAAGAGGATTTGTGTCACACTAGAAAGCAAACAACCTAACACAGAGTCTCATTATTTTTCCCCAAATTCCTTTTTTTGCTGGTGGCCATTAGACCCCTTTCTTTCTTTCCAGAGACTTGCCCACAAAAAAACTACCTCCCGGGCTTTCCTCCTTCTAACTAGAGCTGTTTGAGGACTCCTGGGCCCTGGAGGCCCAATTCAGTGTAGCCTTATCTAATCATTCATTTAATGAACTACTCTAGCTGCCCAAGGGAAATCTGCTGCTAAGAAAACAGTTTTGTGTCATTATCTTTGCATCCTGGAATGTGAATAAGCAACTATTAGGACAGTCTGGAAGGGCCCTCAATAAAGGGTATGCATATGTCTGAATGCTTTCCTGTATTGCATAGAGCCAATGCAGAATATCTAAATGTTGTTCATTACTAAGTGAGCCAAAATTGCCTTATTATTACTGCAAAGCTGATTTCTAGAAAAGCCTGCTTCATTAGATTCCAGGTCCCTCACTTGCAGAGTCTATTTAGGTGCTGTAAGTAGGTGGAGTTACGCAGTATTTATCAACCTTTAATGTGCACCCGAATCACCTGAGAATCCTGTCAAAATCTGCAGATTTGGATTTAGTAGGTCTGAGCTGGGGCATAAGGTTTTTCACTTTTTTTTTTTTTTTTTTTTGATACACAGACTTGCTCTGTCACCAGGCTTGAGTATAGTGGTGCAATCTTGGCTCACAGAAACCACTGACACCTTGATTAAACTGTTTCTCCTGCCTCACCCTCCAAAGTAGCTAGGAATATGGCACACACCACCACACCCAGCTAATTTTTTTTTTTTTTTTTTTTTTTTGTATTTTTAGTAAAGATGAGGTTGCACCATTTGGCCAGGATGGTCTCAATCTCTTGACCTTGTGATCCTCCCACCTTGGCCTCCCAAAATTCTGAGATTACAGACCTGAGCATATACACCTGGCTGGTTTTACATTTTTAACACCCTCCCCCATGCTTTTGGTCCATAGGCCCTATTTCCCTAGCAGGGAGGGTGTTAGAGTGTTAGCGGTAAAAGAATGGGAGAGGGAGAGATATGAAATTGTAATCAGAAAGCACTTCTATGTAAAATTTCTGATAAATGAATAATAGAGAAAGAAACTCAGATTTCTAAGATGCAAGTAATTTGTATGGATTTATTCATTCAAAATAGTTTATATATCAATTTTGTAGCTAATTCTATATTCACAATTTCATACTCTTTTTTCTTAAAGAGAACCCCTAAAATTATATAAGCTTCAGGCTCCAGAAAGCCTAGATCTGTCATTGATGATTGAACCAAAAATTTGGTTTGGGTTGCTCATATCCCCTAAGCCACATAGTCAACATCTGAAAAAAAAGAATCTATCATTAGGAAGTAGGGAAATGAGGAGAAACCAATAAAATCTCTATATTTTATTGCTGCCAAAAACAAGGTCTAGAAACATCTGTTTTCAATCAAGGCTGAGTAAAAATGAAGGGGAAAGAAAGCAATACATATCTCTACTAAATATGGCTCTACAACATAAAGAGGCATGTTACTATAAGGATAGAAGAAAAACATTGATTTCTATTAGAATCAAAACAAACACTTTTAAAGTGTAATTTTTAGTGTTCAATGATATAACAAAGAAAATTATGAAGTCTTAGAAAAAAAGTAAAGAGGTACTCAAAATGAACCTTGAAATACAAAACATCAAAACTATGGAAGGCCGAAAAAAAAATCCACACTTCAAAAGAATGAAGAAGAACAAAGAACCATATGTATACTTGTAAAATAAGATTAGGTAATGTCAAGTAATATTATGAATTACGACCTAGAATATCAACTTTAAAACCTGATGTAAGAAGCATCAGAGCAGAAGGGAGATTATTTTGCTACAGGATGTCACTTACATGAAAGACAACTGAAAAAATTCAAAGTGAACTGATAGGAAATAAATCATTAGAAAAAATATCAGTATAGTAGTAGTATTAGTCTATGCAATCTTATGTAGACAAACTTACAAAAGGGAAATAGTAGCCATAAAGAACATAATTTATAGAAGGGAGGGTTATATTTTAAACAAATTCTTCCATGGATTAATAATAGAGCTGTTTTCAAAAATCCATAGCTTTATTTTACACATGTACACGTTCTAATGCTAAAATCAATTACATACAAAAACAAATGCATACAATTCAAATGTTTTGAAAACATAGTATGAAAAAAATTGTACAAACTTAAAAAAGTCAAAGTTATAAATTAATAAATGCCTTTCTGAACATATCAAGCAATCAAATACACAATAAAAAATATTTTCAAAAGAAGCAATTATATCAAAATTAAGTTTCACAACCTAGGTTGCACTGAGAAGTAAAATCACAATCTTATATACTTTATTTTTTTAAAAAAAGAGACTAAACTTTTAAGCTTTATAATTAGAAAAGAACAAATGTACAGAAAAAATACAACACAAATATGTTTTTTAAATTACACTACAAGACAAAATAGTGGGAATGATTAGAATTGATAAGTCTGAGAGCCACTTTAAGGAAATCTAATATAATAAGCACCACCATGCCCAGTTAATTTTTGTATTTTTAGTAGAGATGGAGTTTCACCATATTGGCCAAGATGGTCTCAATCTCTTAACCTCGTGATCTTCCCTCCTCAGCCTCCCAAAGTGCTGGGATTACAGGCATGAGCCACTACGACCAGCCAGATTAAGGCTTCTTTTGGTAGGAGAGTAAAATCTGTCTTCAACATTTTAAAGGAAAACAAGTAAATTTAATTGCTGATATTGGAGTATCTCATAGAAGATTACAAAAATAAAACAAGAATTTGAAAGGGTAGGGATGAAGCTGGGCTTTAAGATGAACTAAAGCAAAGGCCTTTCAGATCAGAATTCCTTTCCCAAAGGGTAAGGTAATTAAAGACTTTATTTTAACAGAAGTAGTTTATTTACCAGGGCTAATTCTATTTTTTTGTATGTTTGTTTTTAAGATAGAGTCTTACTGTGTCATCATGCTGCAATGCAGTGGTGTGATCTCAGCTCACTGTAACCTCCGCCTCCTGGATTCAAGCGATTCCCTTGCCTCAGCCTCCGGAGTAGCTGGGACTACAGGAGTGCGCCACCACACCCAGCTAATTTTTTGTATTTTAGTAGAGATGGGGTTTCACCATGTTGACTCAGATGGTCTTGATCTCCTGACCTTGCGATCCACCCACCTCAGCCTCCCAAAGTGCTGGGATTACAGGTGTGAGCCTCCACGCCCAGCCAGATTCTTATATATTTATTTATTTTACGTTATAACTCCTGTAAAACTCAGTTGCCTGTAATTTTCATTTTGGACATTTCTGAGTGAAAAACAAAACTGAAAACCTTGTGGAATCACACTGATACTCTGTTTTGTTTCTTAACACCTCACTGGGGCTGTACTCACTTAATCTGAATTCCCAGTGGTCACTCCTCTGGGCATAATTGAAAGATTGTATCTGGTAAAGTCAAGCATTTTTAAGCTAAAATGTTCCATAATGTTAACTCAGACCCTCTTAGGTATATTACATTTGATTTTAACTTTACAAAGGTACACATCATTCCAAAAGGATGAGAATGGCAATAGTTGATACATGGGGACCAATCAGATTTCACTGAAAATTATAGCTAATCCACAATATTTTGGCTAATCTGATGGCCAAGTGGCCATCAGCTGACAGTTTGGTCATTAGCACACTAACCAGAGGTTAAAAGGAAATCTGGCCTAATACATGATGACTTGTTTCTCATGAATTTATGTCAAATCTTATGCCACAAAAGAAACATGTTCTTGACAAAGTTAAAATTACCCCATTATTTTCTCCTTATTTCCTTGAGCAGTGGTTTGTAGTTCTCCTTGAAGAGGTCCTTTACTTCCCTTCTAAGTTGTATTCCTAGGTATTTTATTCAGCAATTGTAAATGGGTATTCACTCATGATTTGGCTGCTTGTCTATTATTGGTGTATAGGAATGCTTGTGATTTTTTGCACATTGATTTTGTATTCTTAGATATTGCTGAAGTTGCTTATCAGTTTAAGGAGATTTTGGGCTGAGATGGTGGGGTTTTCTACATATACAATCATATAATCTGCAAACAGAGACAATTTGACTTCCTAAGAAAAATGAAAAAGATATTAAAAAGCTTTAGGCATGCATCATATGCTTTTGGAAAGGTTACTATGTCAGGTGTTCAGAGGAATGATAAAGTGACTTGGGGTAGATGATCAGAGAAAGTGGAGATAAATATAACTTGATGATTGAAGAGATAGTTAGAAAAAGCACCCCCAAAGGATGAAGATTGATTGGATTTTAGGAGAAAAAGAGATGGAGTATCAGGAAAGATTTTCATATTTTCTACATGAACATTTGGGTGAACTTTAATGCTGTGGGGGCCAAAGCTGTATGGAAAATAGATTTGATGGGAAATAATATAGACTTCTTTTTAGTAATTGAGTTTAAGTGACTGAGAGACTTCTACCTGTAAATGATTGGACAGACAGATATTTGGAATTTAAATTTGAAAGAAAATGTTAAACATTTAGGTGTATACATGCCTTAAATAGTGTTGCATGCCATGCATAAGAAGAGCGCCTCAGAAGGAGCCTCAAGAAATACCAACAATGAAAAACTGATAAGGAAATAAGTCAACAAAATAAATTGAGAGAGAAATCATGGAGTGAAAGAAAACCAGGACAATGGCATTCAACAGAAACCACCCCTGGCCAAAAAAAAAAAGTGAGTTGAAAGTGATTCAGCATGCCAAAGACTTTCCATATGTAAAAAAAATTAATGGAAGACCATAGATACAGAAGTGTATCTTAGAATTAGTGATGTCTTAGCTAGAGAGATTTTTTTCATTGAATAGTGGTAATTTATATTGTGTTATAATTGTCTCTGGAGGAGTGCAGACAAGTAAACAAATGGAAATTTTGAGTAAAGGCAATTTTTGATACATTAGAGTATAAATGCAAGAAAAGAGTAGTAGGAAATGGTATGAACTTGAGGAAAAGATATGTGTGTATTATTTATGAGTTGGGAAAATTAAGTATGTATAAATGTTAAGGATGGCCAGTCAGAAGGTCAAGGTACAGCTCAGGTGTGGGCATGGGAAGAGAAAGATAAAAGAGGATAGGATGAGAGCAGAAGTAGGCTGCCTTGCAAATATGGGTAGGAAATGCTATGAGTCCTCAGCATCCTTTTTGGCTTATTTTTCTCTTTGAAGTGGGAGGCAGTGTCATTGTTTGAATAGAAGAGGAGGTGGAGGGTTGAAGAATGTAGGGAATTTTTGAAATATTTATTTTGAGGAATGTGAGAAGCAACTAACTACAAGACATAAAGGGTTGCCAGATAGTTTTGGAAACCTGGTTGATGTTGAACCATAAATTTATAGTGGCAGCTGGGTTTAACTATCCAGGTGCAAGCTCAGAGAAGGCAGTTAATTGGATTCATCCAACACTCTAGAGTTTTGCCAGGCAAGTGTGCGCTGAAAGGACAAAGTGACAACAAAACTCTATAGATTTTTGCAGACCATGGTTAAAATAAGGAAGCATTCATGATCATTCTGAAATTTCTGAGGAAAGGGTGGTATGATAATGATTGTATTTAATTTACAAAGTTCTCAAATTTTGTATAGTTGAGATATATCATTTTATAAGTGAAGCACATCAATTAACTTTCAATAGTTTGAAAGTTCTAGCTAACCAACAACAACAGGCAACATATATCAAACATTATTATTATACAAGCCCATAAATCTGTGAATTTTAAAATATTATCAATAGTTATAATACCCTGTCTGTCACTCTCACTTGTAGCAAAGATTTGATCACTTCCTTGGAGCACATGTAAAGCTTGTGCTGCACTGCCTTTCCTGTCTGAGTCATATACTTGCAGCTTGTCCTAGCTATGTGCTCATTTTCACATACAACTCATCATCCTCAAGGTAGCTTCAGGGATCTGTGTAGCCTTTCCTTCCCACCTTTTAGCCCCAACAATCATTCATCAGCCAGAAAAATTACACAGCCTTAGCCTCACAAAGCTGTCATTGACTCCTCTCAAGGCTGTCTCTGTTCCTATATCCTAGTTGTACTGAACTATGTTCTATGTCCATCTTCATAGAATCCATATGCCAGTTATTTTTCTACCTCCATATATTCAAAGTCTCTGATTTCTCCAAAGGCATTAGAAATCCAACTCATTTTACATCAGTAACCTTCTTATTTTCCTATACTTCTATATCTTCCTATTTATAACCCAGAAAAAATTTTTCCTCTTCTCATCAGAATTAGAGCTCCAACAGTCTCTCTGACAATTTCCAGATTTCTAATTTTCTCTATTTCCAATTTTATATAATTTTATTTCATAAATTCAATTGTTTCTGTAATTTAAAATTTTTCTTTGCTGATTTCTTAGTACTTATTTATTCAAAAATGATAGCTTGTGTCTATAATTCTGAGAACTAAGGAAACCTTTCTTTAAATCTATAGTTGGCTAGTCACAGTGGCTCACGGCTGTAATCCCAGCACTTTGGGAGGTTGAGGTGGGTGGATTGCCTGAGTTCAGGAGTTTGAGACCAGCCTGGACAACATGGTGATACCGTCTCTACTAAAACACACAAAAAATTAGCTGGGCGTGGTGGCATGTGCCTATAATACTAGTTACTTGGGAGGCTGAGGCAGCAGAATTGCTTGAACCCTGGAGGCATACGTGACAGTGAGCTGAGATCACATAATTGCACCCCAGCCTGTGCAACAAAATCTCCTTAAACAAGTTTAGCAAAGTCTCAGGATACAAAATCAGTGTGCAGAAGTCACAAGCATTTCTATACACCAATAACAGACTAACAGAGAGCCAAATCAACAGCAAACTCTCATTCACAATTGCTACAAAGAGAATAAAATACCTAGGAATACAACTAACAAAGGATGTAAAGGACCTCTTCAAGGAGAACTACAAACCACTGCTCAAGGAAATAAGAGAGGACACAAACAGATGGAATAACATTCCATGAACATGGTTAGGAAGAATAAATATTGGGAAAATGTCCATATTGCCAAAAGTAATTTATAGATTCAATGCTATCCCCATCAAGTTACCAATGGCCTTCTTCACAGAGCTGGAAAAAACCACCTTAAACTTCATATGGAACCAAAAGAGAGTCTGCAGAGCCAAGACAATCCTAAGGAAAAAGAATAAAGCTGGAGGCATCATGCTACCTGACTTCAAACTATACTACAAGGCTACAGTAATCAAAACAGCATGGTACTGGCACCAAAACAGAGATATAGACCAGTGAAACAGAACAGAGGCCTCAGAAGCAACACCACACTTACACAACCATCTGATCTTTGACAAACCTGACAAAAAAAAAAAAAAAAAAAAAGCAATGGAGAAAGGATTCCCTGTTTAATAAATGGTGTTGGGAAAACTGGCTAGCCATGTGCAGAATGTAGAAACTGGATGCCTTCCGGACTCCTTACACTAAAATTAACCCCAGATGGATTAAATAATTAAATAAGACCTAAAACCCTAAAAACCCTAGAAGAAAACCTAGGCAACAACATTCAGGACATAGGCATAAGCAAGGACTTCATGACTAAAACACCAAAAGCATTGGCAACAAAAGCCAAAATAGACAAATGGGACCTAATTAAACTCCAGAGCTTCTGCACAGCAAAAGAAACAATCATTAGAGTGAACTGGCAACCAAAAGAATGGGAAAAATTTTTTTGCAATCTACCCATCTGACAAAGGGCTAATATCCAGAATCTACAAAGAACTAAAACAGATTTACAAGAAAAAACCAATGAAACCTATTCAAAAGTGAGCAAAGTATATGAACAGATACTTTTCAAAAGAAGATATTTATGAGGCCAACACACATATGAAAAAATGCTCATCTCACGCCAGTTAGAATGGTGATCATTAAAAAATCTGGAGACGGCAGATACTGGAGAGGATGTAGAGAAATAGGAACACTTTTACACTGTTGGTGGGAGTGTAAATTAGTTCAGCCATTGTGGAAGACAGTGTGGTGATTTCTCAAGGATCTAGAAATAGAAATTCCATTTGACCCAGCAATCCCATTACTGGATATATACCCAAAGGATTATAAATTTTTCTATTATAAAGACACATGCACACATATGTTCATTGCAGCACCGTGTACAATAGCAAAGACCTGCAACCAACCCAAATGCCCATCAATGATAGACTGGACAAGGAAAATGTGGCACATATATACCACAGAATACTATGCAGCCATAAAAAAATGATGAGTTTGTGTCCTTTGTAGGGACATGGGTGAATCTGGAAACCATAATTCTCAGCAAACTGACACAGGAATAGAAAATCAAACACTGCATGTTCCCACACATAGGTGGGTGTTAAACAATGAGAACACATGGACACAGGGAGGGGAGCATCACCTACTGGGGTCTGTTGGGGGGATTAGGAGAGGGACAGCAGGGCAGGTGGGGAAGTTGGGGAGAGATAACATGGGGAGAAATGCCAGATGTAGGTTACAGGGGGATGGAGGCAGCAAACCATCTTGCCATGTATGTACCTATGCAACAGTCCTGCATGATATGCACATGTACCCAAGAACATAAATTACAAAAAAAAAAAAACCTACAGTTAACAAGTTCTAAGCTTACATATTTATTTACAGATATTTAATTTTTAAAACAAAGCAAATGAAAATCACTCACTTGTCTAACAGCAAAGAGATTGGAACAATTTAAAATAAAATTTTATTCATGCAAGTGAAAAGAGAGACAATAAAAGAAATTTAAATGCACTTTGAAAGTTAATTTTTATAATGCCAATATTTCAGAATGCTCATGACTGTAATTCTTCTGTTTGTCAGAAATGTTCAGTGAATCAGAACATAATTTTCAAGGTTGCATAGTTTTTTATCCATAAAACATAAAGAGCCAACTTTTTTGAACATTTATATTTTTCTATTTAACGTTATTATAAACAATATAATGTACATGTTTATAATTTTCATAGACCTCAGATAATTTTATTAGGCTGAATTTCAAAAAATAAAATTGCAAGGTTAAATGGCATGCACATTAAAAGCATTGTGACCTAACTTACAAACTAACCTCTGAAAAACATTTCCAGTTTTATTGCCATAAGCATTACATAATTATAATGAAAATTTAATAAACAAAATATTTATTTTTACCAAGCATGATGATAATCACTATTAGGGAAACTCAAGAGGAATAAAAACCATGAAGAATGAATCTAATCCATTTCTACAATTATCCTTATCTGAAAATCTTCCTACTGATTCTCTTTTCTTTTAAAAACTACAAAGGGAACCTGGCATATTTTGTTGTTGATGTTGATAATTATATCATTTATAACATAATTTTTTTTTTTAATCTGGGCTTTTGGAGAAAGGAAGTGATTTTTTTTTTTTTTTTTTTTTTTTTTTGGCGAAAGGAAAAAGTGGAGAGAGAATAGGATTCTTGCTCTGTTGCCCAGGCTAGAATGCAATCTTAAAAAGGTATTAAAAACCTCTTTTATGTCGTTAATTACACTTAACAACAGAGACAGGAAGGAATAAAGGAAGCAAATAACAAACAAACAGCCAACCAATATTTCATTTAATTCTGTGAGATACTAAGCAAATGCTGAAGAATAATTTACTTCTAATTATATAGTCACTTTCAGAGTAGGTATAATATGATGCTGAGAAAAATGTATGTTCTATAGACCTGGGGTGGAGACTTCTTTAAATATTCACTGAGTTTACTTATTCCAGGCCTAAATTCAAATCATAGATATCCCTATTAATTTTCTATTTGATTGATCCATCAGATATTAACAATGCGATATCAAAATCTCCTGCTATTATTGTGTGGGGGTGCGAATCTCTTTATAAGTCAATAAGAACTTGTCTTATGTATCTGGGTGTTCCTATATTGGGTACGTATATGTTTATAATCATTGACTCCTGTTGTTGCATTGATCCTTTTCCCATTATGTAATGTCCTTCTTTGTTTCTTTTAGTCTTTGTTACTATTAAAGTCTATTTTGTCATAGACAAAAGTTACAACTCCTGTTTTTTTTTGTTGTTGTTGTTTGTTCTCCATTTCATTGGTAAATCTTCCTCCATCCCTTTATTTTGAGTCTTTGTGTGTCATTGTGAGTTATATCTAGACACAGTGTACTGATGGATTTTAACTTTTTATTCAATTTGCCTGTCTGTGTCTTTAATTGGAGCATTGAATCCATTTAAATTTAGGATTAATATTTGTGAGTTCAATATTATAATTTAATGTTAGCTGGCTGTTTTGCCCTTTAGTTGATGTAAATTCTTCATTATGAAGATACTCTTTACATTTTGGTAGATTTTGGGGATGACTGATGCTGGTTGTTCCTTTCTGTTTGTAGTGCTTCATTCAGAAGGTCTTGTAGAGCAGGCCTAGTGGTGATGAAATCTCTGAGTGCTTGCTTATTCGTGAAAAATTTTATTTTTCCTTCATTTATAAAGCTTAGTTTGGCAGGATATGAGATTCTGGGTTGAAAATTCTTTTCTTTGAGGATATTGAATATTGACCCCACTCTCTTCTAGACTGTAGGGTTTCTACTAAGAGGTCTGCTGCGAGTCTGATAGGCTTCGCTTTAAGGGTAACCTGACCTTTCTCTCCAGCTGCCCTTAGAATTTTCTCCTTTATTTCAACCCTAGTGAATCTAGCAATTATGTGTCTTGGAGTTGGTCTACTTGAGGAATATCTTTGTGGTGATCTCTGAATTACCTGGAGTTGAGTATTGTCCTGCCTTACTAGGTTAGGAAAGTTTTCCTGAATAATATCCTGAAGAATATTTTCCAACTTGGATTCTTTCTCTTCATGGCATTCAGGTACAGCTATCAGTCGTAAATTAGGTCTTTTCACATAGTCCCATATTTCTTGAAGACTTTGCTCGTTCCTTTTTACTCTTTCTTCTTGAATCTTGTCTTCTCGTTTCATTTCATTAAGTAGATCTTTGACCTCTGATATCCTTTCTTCTGCTTAATCAGTTCGACTATCAAAACCTATGCATACTTCACGAAGTTCTCATATTGTGTTCTTCAGTTCCATCAATTCACTTGTATTTGTTTCTAAATTGTCTATTCTCATTAGCATTTTGTCAAATCTTTTTTCAAGATTCTTAGTTTCTTTACATTGGGCTAGAACATGTTCTTTTAGCTCATGAAAGTTCCTTATTATCCACTTTCTGGAGCCTAATTCTGTTAATGGAACGCACTCGTTCTCCATATGGCCTTGTTTCCTTGATGATGAGGAACTGTGATCCCCTGTAGAAGGAGAGGCATGCTGATTCTGGGTATTCTCAGCCTTTTTACGTTGATTTCTTCACATCATTGTGAGTTTATCCACCTGTTGTCTTTGTGATTGCCAACTTTCAAATTAGGTCTCTGAGTGGACGTCCAACTGGTTGATTCCCAGCACCAAAATCTGAGCAACCCACTGCGCCGGCTAAAACAGTGGCATTAAGATTCATGGTGCTTTTCTGCTTGGCAGTCTCCGGTCTGGCTTCCCTCTTGAATCCCTCTTTCAATCACGTAAATGGACGACTCTGCCTTCCTGGAGCTCAAAATGTCGATCAAAAGGGGACCCAGTCCCGTTTACTCTGCACCGAGAACTGCCATGCCAGAGCGCCGGCAAAACTGCCACGCCGGCCACAACAGTCGTGCTGGCGACCCGTGGGCCTCCTCCGCTGGGAATCTCCTAGTCCATGGGCAACAAAAATTCATCTGAAAGTGTGGCGTCCTTTCGATGTGTGCACTTTCTCTGGGAGCTACAATCCTGAGCTGCTAGTAATCAGCCATCTTGGATCTCTCTCCAAAATTTTATATATGTAAAATGAGAAAGAGTTTTATCTTTCACAGTCCATTTTCTTTGTTTTCAACTTTGACAATTCTCTCCCTGATAGAGCTTTTTAATTTTTGTTTCTTTTCCTTTTTTTTCCTTAGGCCATATGTAAATCGATGTAAGTGTAAAGAAATTTCAGGAAACGGTGTTACTTGTTTTCAGGAAGCAACAGATAAACATGTTTAGTGTGTGTCTGAACAAGGAGTTAGATAACAACAGAAACATTCTTAGAAGTTGTGTGGCAAACAAGCATTATCTGGATCATTAGCATTATGTGTTGAAGTAAGAATAAAAGCGCCTACCTATAAGTGTCTAATACTATATTTACTATTGTATTCACATGGAAACCAGATGACATCGGTACAGATGGAACAAGAAGAGATCTTTTATCCAAATCTCTTACCTGTGGACAATCTCAACTTTGCAAATAGTTAACATTTTAAGGGTTTCTAAAGAAGAGTATTTTATACTTTCTCTCAGGAGTTTATTAGAAAGTTTTCCTTTATAATTAAGCTAAATTCACTGTCTATTGAGATTTCTTAAGTATCTTTGCATTTTATTTTCTTCTTGGTTTGAAATAATGCAGTCTCAATTCTTAAGGTTATCTTTCATTTAAACTGTTCCATTTAAAAAATCTATTTTAAAGTGCACAAATATGAATAGAATTTTACTCTTCTCTGCAAAGAATAACACAAGGTAAAACATGATCTTTTGTTTCTTTATAACCAAGCTATTTAAACCTCTTTTGAATGAAATTTTACTTGTTAGTTCTCATGTTCAATTTTCCTCTACAACTTGAAGTAGTGGTTTAAGGTTGAATAATTTACTTGAATATTTAATTACAATTCAAAGCTAATGGATATGGAATATGTTTGCCTTGGTGAATGTACAAATATATCTGGAAGTATTTTATATGTAGAAGAGAATATTTATTATAAAACATTTCCATATTGTATTAAAACAATATGGAAACAAATGATACTGTGTATAAGAGGAATGCATCAGTTAGATGCTTAATTAAAATTAAAATTAAAATTTAGATATGTTTACTTTAATATTTATATTTGTACATTCTTGCTCTGTATTACAGAGGTTGAATAAAATATACTTTGTCTGTAACAAACTATTGTGATGAGTCATTTGGAACCTAAAATGAGAGTTTTCATTTAGTTTTCTTTTGGAAATCTGAAAATAGTTTTAGGCACTGTTAACTCTGTATTGGGAAACTATTTACTTCCAAGTGATTCTTCTGGGCATAAGCACTCATAACAAAACTTTTTGAAAAGTTTTATTCAGTTATTTTGTAGTATTAGTTTCTCCCAGAAAGCTACTGATTATTTAATAAAGATTGTATTTTACCATTGTTTTAAAAATATTATTTTAGTGTTACAGAGTTAATTGATTCAAAATGAAGAAAAAAAGAGGAATAACACTTGATAATGTAAAGGCTGATTATTGTTATTTATATAACCTACCACTTATTTATCTTTTGTGTTAAAGTTACTGTAATACACGAAAACGAAAAAAGAACCCTCAAAGTTGGTATTGGTTCTTTTTTGTATACAGTAACTACTGATACAATTAAAATTCTTTATAAAAGTAATAAAATATGATTTAATTTTGAAGTCATTATTTTATTTTCACTTTTTATTGCTACAGTTGAGAGCTAATTATACAACTCCTGTAAGATACTAACATAAAATTGTCACATAATCTCTAAATTGTCACATTCTATGTACTACTTGTACTCTGTATCTCTCCATGATGATATCAGGTGTCATCTCTTTCTCTTATTTTCAGTCTTTCTGACTAAAATCTGACTTAGTATATAGTGTACACAGTTTCTTTCCATGGGCAAAGCTAGTGTTCTTAGTGAATACGTCTTCTGAAAAATGTCAAAATTTTGATGGAGTGGAAAATGTTTAATGCTTTTTCCCATGCTGTCAAAATGATGACATTTGACAACGTGGGATAATGTTTAATGTTATTCCTGGAAAGTGTTCATAATTCATTTCATTTGTTTTTCTATAACCCCATTTTTTTGTTCCACAAAATTTTAACTCTGTAGTAGCAGGCCAGGAGTAATAGTTTTAAATCTGGGATACTAAAAATTTAACTCTGTGCCACTCCTTCTGAAACTCCATAGTTATAGGACATTTATGATCTAATGAGATAGTAGGGTGTAAAAAATGATCATTCAATGACATTTTATTGCATAAGAGTGAATATAATTGTGTTGTAATTATCAATAGTGCAAGCCTATGGAATAATTCTGCAGTTGTATAACATTATTATTCTTTTTTCAGAGGAATTTACCCAAGGAAAAATGTCTAGAGGATATTAGTACTTATCTAAGCAGCTTATCATGAATGTAAAGATGAGTGTGTGTGGCTAGAGAGACTGGCGAAAGAGATACAAATTGCCACAAGTCATTTTTTGAATAAGTTAGAATATAAAGTTTTCCACAATTTTAAAGAAATGATACATATTTTTTAAAAAACCACAAAGATATAAACATTTGCAACAAACAATGGTAAAATAGATGCTTTGCAATTGTAGTTCTGTATGATGTTGCAGTGCGAAACAACACATTTGACTTTGATGCGGTTTATTGTTTTATTTCCCCACTAAGTTTTAAAAAGCCAGGGAAAACTTTCTATACAGAGTAAAATAAATTCGATATTCTAAATATGGAGAATCTGTCCTAGAGAAAGGTTTTTTCCTATTGCATAGTTGTAAAGAGTTTTCCAGGTTCTGCAGAAGTACAAGTACTGCTGCAGTTTCCAGTGATGGTGAGGTGTGAATCTGAGCCATCAGCCTCAGTTAAACTCTGGCAGCTGTATAATAAAAGAGGAAGTGAGTAATACTAAATTGTATTATATTAAAAATTTTTTGAAAGACACTAATGTAAGGCGCTTTGTTGATTAACTAGTAAAAGAAAAAAATATGGGCCGAGTGCAGTGGCTCACACCTATAATCCTAACTGTTTGGGACGCTGAGCAAGGTGGATCACCTAAGGTCAGGAGTTCAAGACCAGCCTGGCCAACATGACAAAATCCTGTCTTTACTAAAATACAAAAATTAGCTTGGCATGGTGACGCAAGCCCGTAATCCCAGCTACTTGGGAGGCTGAGGCAGCTGAATCACTTGAACCCAGGAGGCAGAGGTTGCAGTGAACTGAGATTGTGCCACTGCACTCCAGCCTGGGCAACAGAGCAGTAAAGTCAAAACATATATTCTTATAAAAAGTTGTACATATTTGTGTGACAACTTTATTGATTATTGCCAGCAAAAACAAACAACCTAGATTTCATTCATGGGAGGTGGTGGTAAACGGATAAACAAACCATGTTATGTCCATGCAATGGAATACCAGTTATTAATAAAAGAGAGTAGACTATTGTTTAGTATGACAACATAAATGACTCTTAAAATAAATACATGATTATATACTATATTGTTATACATTATCAACATATTATTAATATGTTATATGTGTATGTACATGAAGGTAAGAACGTACTGAGAAAGTTTCTTTTCTAATGCAATGTTTGGTAGGGAAATAGCTGATTAGTCACTACTATCTCCACTCTCACTTGCGGAACAAAAGCTTAATCTATGGGGGAAAGGGCCACAAGTACTGTTGCCTTTTAGGACATGGATGAAATCCCATTGCAGCTGACCAGAAGAGACAAAAACCAAAAGTTTCTGTACCATTGTGGGCAGGAGTACTGAGAATGCCAACTCTCAAAACCAGGGAATATGGTTCCTGCCTGTAACAGGGACATGATAAAAACAACAGAGAATGCAATGTCCACCCCCACACTCATCTTCAAGCTAAAAATCACCTAGTACAAAATACCTTGCCAGAGATCTCTCTGGTATATAGCACAAAGAAAGACCTCAAGCTAACAGTACAGCAGACACTTGGGAGAAAAAAATTAGGCAAATTAGATCCTACCATACCAGGTATAGCTAAATGAATTTAAAACTTGTAGTATAATGAGGATAAACATAGTAATAACTTCAACTCCTAATTAGATTAACTCTAACCTCCCATATTAAAGGCCTAGCAGAAGATAAAGGGTGCCCATTTGTGATCATAAAAATTGTTTGCCTCAGTCTATGCCATTCTATACAAGATACTCATCTTTCAACAAAAAAATGACAAACCACTCAAAAACAATCTCAAAAGACAAAACAATTATCAAAACTAGACTCAGATATGACAAACATATTAGAAATAATTTATAGGGAATTTTAAATACTATCAGTAACATATTGAAAGTTGTAAAGGGAAGTATGGACATCATGAAAGATCATATAGGCAATTTCAGCAGAGAGAAGCAAACTGTATAAAAGAATCAAATGATAAGACTGGAAATGAAAATTATAATAACAGAGATCAGAGATAAGGATGCATTTGAAGATATCACTTGACTCAGCAGAGGAAAGAGTCAATGAAATTAAGTCTTTAGAAATTGTATGAACAGAAACATATTGAGAGACAGAGAAAAAGAGAGAGGTGGAGAAAATACATCCAAACCTTCTGGGACAATATCAAATTATGTCTCATATGTAAAGTTGGATTCCAGTATGAGGGAAAAAATAGGGAAGATTAAATACTTGAAAAAACAATGAGAATTTTCAAAAAATAATGACAGATCCAAATACAGATGTGTCATTATGCAAATATAGACCTTAAAACAAAGAAAGCCAAAAAAAGGATTTCAACTTATCTCGGCATATTATACTCAAACCAAAACAAAATACAAAACAAACAAACAAAAAAGAAATCTTAAAAGTATGCAGATTTTTTTAAAAGGCACACTACATTAAAGAAACAAAGAATTACCATAGAATTCTTATTTTTTCTTGAGACAGAGTCTCACTCTGTCACCCGGGCTGGAGTGCAGTGCATTGGCACAATCTTAGCTCACTGCATCCTCCGCCTCCTGGGTTCATGTGATTCTCCTGCCTGAGCCTCCCGAGTAGCTGGGATTACAGATGTGCACCACCATACCTGGCTCATTTTGTATTTTTAGTAGAGATAGGGTTTCACCATATTGACCAGGCTTGTCTCAAACTCCTGACCTCAGGTTTTCCCCTGCCTCAGCCTCCCAAAGTGCTGGGATTATAGGTGCGAGCCACTGCACCCAGCCGAGAATTATCTTTAGCAAACACATTCTACCAAAGAAGATGTATAGATGACATATGTACTCAGGAAGAACCACATATCATTAGACATTAGGTATATGGAATTAAAAGACACACTGATGGGAATGACTAGGAAATAAACAATTCCAAGTGCTACAGAGGATGTGGTCCAACTAGAGTTGTTATACATTGCCTATGAGAATGCAAAATGGAAAGCCCCCCTAAAAAACAGCTTGTCTGTTTCTTTAAACACACAATTACCATATTATCTAAGAATTTTACTTAAAGATAGTTACATAGTAAAGTCAAAATATATATTTGTATAAAAAGTTGTACACATTTGTGTGACCACTTTATTGATTATTGCCAACAAACAGAAACAACCTAGATTTCATTCATGGGGCAGGGGTATAAACGGACAAACAAACCATGTTATGTCCATGCAATGGAATACCACTTATTAAGAAAAGAGAACAGACTATTGCTTAATACGACAATATAAATGACTCTTAAATGCATTTTGCTAGGTGAAATGATTCAGGCATAAAGGGTATGCATCATGTGATTCCATCTGTATGGCATTCTGAAAAGCAAAAATATACGGATGGAAATCAGATCAAAGGTAGTGTTGCAGGGCTATAGACTGGAGGAGGGGTTGGCTACAAAAAGTTAGCATGGGGAAAACTTTGGATTTCTGGAACTGTTCTCATATCATCATGGTGGTGGATACATGACTCTAACATATGTCAAATCTCTGAGAAATGAATACCATGAGTTTTATGGTATATAGATTTTTAAAAACCAGCAAAGAAGTTAGGGAAATGAAAGAGGGAATGTGGATTGGGACAAAATAATCTACCTGTATTACAAATGAATTATAGAGCTATACTGAAAAAGCTGTTTGGGAGAATAGAGCTGAACTAATTAACTTTGGACCACAGTTGTTTTGCATGGATTCTGCAAGGCTAAAGACCAAAAGAACTGTAAATAAACATTCTATTTGCTTTTTCCCCCTCAAAGATTTGTATGCATAAGTAATTTTGAAGATACTTGAATAACAAACAGAAGGTGATAGGGAATAGAGGGTTTGAGAGTGTAGGTTTTGCTGGAGTTTGTTTGTCTATTAGGTTTAAAATGTGGGTCATATCCTTTTTAAGAGAACCAGTACAGAAAAGGTCTCAGGTAGGAAAAGAGGGAGACTGATAGCTAAGGAGTCCCTGAAGGGATGAAGCGAAAACAAGCAAGAAATTTCATTCCAGGGTTGTTCTTGAACAGAAATAGGAGCTTATCATACTCTAAAGCTGTGACAGAATGAAAGTAAGTGTGAGAGAGAAGGCAAAATGCTTCAAAAGGCATACCTATTGATCTCAATTCACTCAGTAAAATAGTAAAGAAATATTTCTGAGAATGAAGGGCGTGATGAGCTAGGAGCAGTCCAGTACAGCACAATCTACATTGAAAAAATATCTATCCCATGGGAGAGGACAAATACAGTCTTCCCTTGAATGTTTGGGAAAGTGAATGCATTTAATTTGAGTATCTTTGAAAGTATTTGCCCACTATAGCAAAAACCAAGACCTTTCTATTGTTTAACAGAAATAAAGATTTAATCTATTTAGTGACTTTGGCTTGCTTGACATTTTTAACACAAGTGTTTAAGTGGGCTTTGAATTTTGAAAACAAAGAAGCAACACTGGAATGTTTATGCCTGTCATGCTTGGGGAACATGAAATAAAACAGGGCATCAGCTAAGTCTGAGGATCCCTGAAGTCTAACTATGTTTTCCTAAAAATATTTTAATCCTGAATACTCAGCATTTTCAAATGGTTAATTTCTTTTTTTAAATTGTACTTTAGTTTCTGGGGTGCATGTGCAGATCATGCAGGGTTGTTGCATAGGTACATACATAACAAGGTGGTTTGCTGCCTCCATTCTCCTTTCATCTATATTCAGCATTTCTCCCCACGTTATCCCTCCCAGCCCTCCCCACCCCCCACTGTCCCTCCCCTAGCCCCCACAACTGACCAGTGTGTGATACTCCTCTCTCTGAATCCACGTGTTCTCATTGTTCAACACCACCTATGTGTAGGAACATGCAGTGTTTGGTTTTCTGTTATTGTGTCAGTTTGCTGAGAATGATGGTTTCCAGATTCATCCATGTCCCTACAAAGGACACAAACTCATCATTTTTTATGGCTGTATAGTATTCCATGGTGTATATGTGCCACATTTTCCCTGTCCAGCCTATCATTGATGGGCATCTGGGTTGGTTCCAGGTCTTTGCTATTGTACACAGTGCCGCAATGAACATACATGTGGATGTGTCTTTATAATATAATGATTTATAATCATTTGGGTATATATCCAGTAATGGGATTGCTGGGTCAAATCGAATTTCTATCTCTAGATCCTTGAGAATCATCACACTGTCTTCCACAATGGTGGAACTAATTTACACTCCCACCAACAGTGTAAAACTGTTGCTGTTTCTCCACATCCTCTCCAGCATCTGTTGTCGCGAAATTTTTTAATGATTGCCATTCTAATTCATGTGAGATGATACCTCAATGTGGTTTTGATGTGCATTTCTCTAATGACCAGTGATGATGAGCATTTTTTCATATATTCATTGGCCTCATATATATCTTCTTTTGAAAAGTGTCTGTTCATATCCTTCTCCCACTTTTGAATTGGTTTGTTTGTTTGTTTTTCTTGTAAATCTGTTTTAGTTCTTTGTAGATTCTGGATATTAGCTCTTTGTCAGATGGGTAGATTGGAAAAACTTTTTCCCATTCTGTTGGTTGCTGGTTCACTCTAATGAGTGAGGCCATGTATCCTAAAGTTTAGCAGCAATTGTTAAATGGAGAAATGCAGAAAAAAAATATTGGCTCACATATATGATGTTCCCAGTGCAAAATCTTGTGTTACAGAGACGTTTGTTTGAGGTAATGTATCTCTTTGGGGAAAAAAAATGGCTATGTTGTAAAAGATGGTATGGAGATTTGTTTCTATTGAATTGAAATTCAAAATGTCAAATATAATATATAGTACATGCATTTCAGTAAGTCGCTATAGACAATAGTACTTGAAAATAGTACTTCTCAGAAGGATGCCTGTATTGCAATAATGCTTCACTAGGTGAAGACTATTTCAAAGCATTAGACTTTTGCCCTATTGGAATACTTTATGAGAGGCCTCTTGTTCACATTATGTGGTTATCTGAAGTAAAAAAATGTATATCATGTTTCTTCTTATTTATTTATACAGTCCTTGAATGCACAAAATAATTCCTTTTAGATACTATTTTCTCAGCTGACTTAGACAATTTAGTATCTTGCTTAAAGGCTTATAAAATTGATCGATGGAGTCACTTTAAAGGAAAGTAACAGAAAAGCTCTTGTTAAAATATCCAAAATTGTACCATGAAGGATAATACTACTATTTGGTTAAACTGAATTCGATACATATTTGTTAAGCATCAACAGTATTTTAGCCACTGGACACACTGACAGAAATAATAACATTAATTAGGTAATAAATCCTCTCAGAATCAATAGTAATTATATAAAGCACACAAAAGAAAATGTTTCCATGAACAAATTAACATTATGAGAGAGAAGCAAAAGTGCCCTTTTATCAAGGGCACTTTTATGAGATGGGCCAACTACTTAGGAATTTACATGAGGTAAAATTGAACCATCTGAGAAGACACTGGGCTTTGTGGTCAATACTGTATCCACCTGCCAGTTACAATGGGGCAAGCACATAGATAAAATATTTGCCAACAGTAAATCATTTACAAAGGAGGTCTCTCATGATAATGGTTATGATTATTATTATAATACTCTTCTCTTAATGAATACATCATACCTTTCTGATACATAGCAAGGAAATAAAAGTCAACCTTTCTCAATTTGTTAATCATCCATGGGATATTATTTTTTAAATAAAAAGACAGTAATAATCTGGAATTTTGTTTTCCTATGAGCAAAATGCAGGTCAGTGATATTTGTTCAATTACAAAGAAATAAACACCATGAGAGATGTTACATCAGCCTCTGTCAACACTCTCACCTTTAAAATAATTTCAGTATGTTGCTATAGACAATATAATTTTTCAGGATGAAATGAGTATATCAGTTTCTTATCTTATATTTTTGTATTTATTTTTAGTATTTGGGAACACTAGTTTAGATGGACTGCATGTGATATGGCTGTAATCATAGCCTATGAAGGAAAAAAAAAGCATAAAATCAATACTTCAAAGAAGGAAAAAGAAAAAGTGAAAAAATATTTTGACCTCTATAAGGAATGGTAAAAGCATGCTAATAAAAAATGACAAATGTTGTAAAAGAATAGCATCATACAGATCTGAGAATGTGAACAAGACAAAAATTTGTAGAGAAAATAATAACAATAAGTAACAACAAATAATTTAAGAAATCAAATAGATACTTATGTTCTTAACCTTCACAAATATCACTGCCACAGTGTAGAACAAGATGCTAAGAATTATTTTATTTTCAAAATGAGGTGAAACACATTTAAAAAGCCACACAAGCTTGGCTTTTACAGCAGCCCAGAGAGCAAAACTTCTAAAGTTGACATTTACATAAGATTTTGCCCTGTAAGTTTTCATCCTGATCTTACTCATATAGATTCTGTAAAATCATAATTTGGTATGATGTCCCTGTGTCTTACACAGATTCAGTTGATTTAGATCACATGAATTAGGTCTTGAGATGCGTGTTCTATTAATAAGGTCAAGTGATCCTTAGAATATGCTAAGTCAGTTTATTATTTAACATTACTTGCTAAGTGGAGGAACTTCATTTTCATTCAAATCTAAACATTTAATTGCATCATCTTTACATTTTAACTGTTCCTCATTCCTAAAAGAACTTTTTTTTTAAATAATTACCATTCTAAATTGCTTGGTTTATCCTGAGAGTTGTATCAGTGATAGTGATGTCAGGTATTATGTGTACACACACACATACACATACACATACACAAACTAAAGTTTGTGAAAATAATTAAACTAAGAAATCACGTAGATAACAGTGATTAGGTATGCATTTCAATAGCATTGCATTATGGTTACCCTCCAATTGATGTATTATCCACTCACATTTACAGAGATTTTAGCAAAGGTGAAAAATGCTTCCCTCTAAAATATAAATCTGCCCTCAGGAACTAAGATGAATCTCAGTGTGCCCAAGAATGGTTCAGCAAGTGCAATATGTGTACACTGTGAGGCTGGGATGCCACGTTTTACTGAAGTGTGTCTTTTACACTGAGAACTATTTCTAAGTTGAGGGGAAAAACAGGTATATCCTATACATAACTTGTATCATGCCAAATGAATTATTTAAAAAGCTGAAACTGGATCCCTTCCTTACACCTTGCACAAACATTAATTCAAGATAGATTAAATACTTAAACACAAGATCTGAAACCACAAAACCCTAGAAGGAAACCTAGGCAATACCATACAGGACATAGGCATGGGTAAGGACTTATGACTAAACATCAAAAGCAATGGCAATGAAAAGCCAAAATAGACAAATGGGATATAATTAAACAGCTTCTGCATAGCAAAAGAAACTATCATTAGAATTAACTGCCAACCAACAGAATGGGAAAAAATTTTTGCAATCTACCTATCTGACAAAGGACTAATATCCAGAATCTAGAGAGAACATAAACAAATTTACAAGACAAAACAAACAACCCCATCAAAAAGTGAGCAAAAGATATGAACAGACACTTCTCAAAAGAAGACATTTATGAAGCTAACAAACATATGAAAAAAAAGCTCATCATCACCAGTCTTAGAGAAATGCAAATCAAAACCACATTGAGATACCATCTCACGCCAGTTAGAATGATGATCATTAAAAAATTTGGAGACAGCAGATGCTGGAGAGGACATGGAGAAATAGGAACACTTTTACACTGTTAGTTAAACCATTGTGGAAGATAGTGTGGCAGTTCCTCATGGATCTAGAAATAGAAATTCCATTTGACCCAGCAATCCCATTACTGGGTATATACTCAAAGGATTATAAATCGTTCTATTATAAAGGCACATGCACATGTATGTTTGTTACCACACTGTTCACAATAACAAAGACTTGGAACCAACCCAAATGCCCATCAATGATAAACTGGATAAAGAAAATGTAGCACACATATACTGTGGTATACTATGCAGCTATAAAAAAGGATGAGTTCATGTCCTTTGCAGGGACATGGATGAAACTGGAAACCATCATTCTCAGCAAACTGACACAAGAGCGGAAAACCAAACACCGCATGTTCTCATTCATAAGTGGGTGTTGAATAATGAGAATACATGGACACAGGGAGAGGAACATCACACACTGGGGCCTGTCGGGGATTTGGGAGCTAGGGGAGTGATAGCAGGGGTTGGAGGGATAGGGGAGGGATAGCATTAAGAGAAATGCCTAATGTAGATGATGGGGTGATGGATGCAGCAAACCACCACAGCCTGTGTATACCTATGTAATAAACCTGCATGTTCTGCACATGATGTACCCCAGAACTTAAAGTGTAAATATGTATAAAAAATTAGAAACAGCAAAAAAAAATTAAAAAAAAGAAAAAAAAAGAAAAGAAAAAAGAAAGAAAAGAAAATGTATTCTGAGGCAAGTTGCTAGATGCTTATATAAAAGCTATCTGAAATTTGTTTTACTGCAGTCCTTGAGCTTTAAGAGACCTCAGTCCCATGGGGCTAACAACTTCTTCATCAGTATGCTAACTACTCCTATCCTAATTCATTTTGTTTACTGTCATAGACTCAGATGATTATACTTCACTAAAGACTATACTATTTTAAAAAGTATTATTTCAGAGATTGAAAACTTCTTCTCTAAGATCAGGGACAGTCAACTTTTGACACTTCTATTCAACACAGTACCAGAAGTCATAGACAGAACAACTAGGTGAAATTTAAAAAACAAGAAAACATATAATAGGAAAGAAAGAAGTAAAATTATCTCTGTTAGCAGAAGACATGATCTTCTTATGTGTAGAAAACTCCAAAGATTTCACCAAAAAGTTTGAATTCAGCAAAAGTGTAAGATAAAACATTAATAGAAATCAATCATGTTTCTGAACACTAACAGCGGACAATTTTTAAAAGGAAATTATAAAAGACAAATCCATTTAAATCGTGTCAAAAAGAATATTATGCATAAAAATAAACTTAACCAAAGAGGTTAAAGATTTGTATCATGAAAACCAGAAAACATTACTGAAAAGAATTAAAGAAGATACATAAATGGAATAATGTACATGGATCTGAAGCTTTAATATTGTTAAATTGTGTTAATGTTGTTAAATTGTTGATGTTATTCAATGCAAACTTTGTCAATATATCAATGGTGTTTTTGCGCAAATAGAAAAATTCTTGGTGAAATTTGCAAGAATCTCAAGGAATCCCAAACAGCTAAAATGATCTTACAGAAGAACAAAGTTGAAAGTCCCACACTTCATGATTTCAGAACTTACAACAAAGCTGCAGTAATAAAAACAGTGTCATAGTAGTATAAAGACAAAGAGATAGACCAATGGACTAGATTAGGGCTCTCAGAAATAAATCTTCACATATATTATTGAATGATTTCTGACAAAAATTCAATAGAGAAAGAGTCTTTCCAAAAAATGTTGTTGGGAAAGCAGGATAAGAGAGTGTATATTTTACCACACATTTAAATGAACTCAAAATAGATCAAAGAACTAAATGTGAGCTAAAATTATAAAATTCTTAGAACACAAGTGAAAAAAAATGTTTATGACATTGGATTTGGCAATTATTTTTTGGAAAGGATCCAAAAAGCACAGCCACCAAAAGAAAAAAATAAACTAATAGGACTGTATGAAAGTTAAAAACTTTTATGCATCCACAGACACAACAAAGTGAAAGGCAAGCCAAAAAACAGAAGAAAATATTTACAAATCATATATTTGATAAATGGTTAATATCCAGAATGTATAAAGAACTCTTACAACTCAACCATAACAAGAAACTTAAACAATGGACAAAACAGCTTGACCATACATTTCTCCAAAGATATATAAATGGTCAATAAGTACATGCAAAAGTCTTTAACATCACTATCAGAGAAATGGAAACCCAAACCACAAGACAACCATCTCACATCCATTAGCATAATTACTATCAAACAACAAAGCAAATTTAAACAAGACAAAAAACAACAGAAAATAACAAATGTTGATGAGGTTGTAAAAATGTCAGAACACATAAACTGTTGTTGGGGTTGTAAAATAGCAGTCACTAAAGAAACCACTAAAGCAGTTCCTCAATAAAATAATTATGATTCAGCAATTTCACTTCTGGGTATGTATCCCAAAGAATATACCTTGAAGAGATATTTGTATACCCATTTTCATAGGAGCATTATTCACTATAGACAAAAGGGGGAAGCACCCCAAAAGTCCATTGACAGATAAATCTTAAACAAATGTGATATATACATATACATACAGTGCAATATTATTCCGACTTAAATAGAAAGGTTTCATATTTGTTACAACATGGATGAACTTTTAAAACATTATATTAAGTGTAATAAGATATTCACAAAAAGACAAATACTGTGTGATTTCACTTCTATGATATACCTAGAGTAGTCAGATTCACAGAAAGTAGAATGGTGTTTGCCAGGTAGTTGGAGAAACGGGAATAAAGAGTTATTCTATAATGGATACAGAGTTTCAGCTATGCAAGAAAACATAGCTGGATGTTTTCTTGGAGATGGATGATGGTGATAATTGCAGAACAAGCAGGTGTACTTAATACTACTGAACTGTACACTTAAAAATAACTAAGATGGACAATTTTGTACTACATGTATTTTACCATGATTTAAAATTTGTTAATAAATATTTTCAGGCTAGTCAATTCATAATTAAAAAAATAAAACCTGAAAGTGAATTTTACTGGTTAGAGGGAATGCGCAATTGTAGTTTTGATGAATATGACCAAGATGTTTTACATGTATTATATGTTGTGCCAGTTTATGCATAGGGCAACGATCGACTAGAATGTTTCTTACCCTACATGTTTACCAATAAATTATGTTATATAAGTTGCATGATCCCTGCTAGTATAATAAATGAAATGTAATAGCTCATCAGTTTTTAATATAGGTATCTCTTACCACAAATGATACTGTGTAAATTTTATCATTTTCATTCACCTTTTAATGCACTATGAATTAATGTCCTTTGAATGCTTCTTAAGTAGTGTTCCCTTTATTGTCTATTTGTAAACCTCTGTATATTAATATTTTGAAAGTTTTTTTCTATTTTCATTTGAATTATGTTGTTTTCTTTTTAACTGAATATTTCTTTTTATTTTATTTATATAAATTCATCAGTGTCTTGAATCTGTTTTGAGTTTTGCATCCCAGATATCCCAACTAGGCCCAAATACACTCCTTTTTCTTTAAACTCTCAGTTTTTATACGCTAGACTTTTCTATCATTACTTAGGTGAAAAGCTTTCCTGTTTGGAACTGGTTTGATAAAACGAGTACAAATCTCTTATCTATCTATCATCTATCTATCTATAGCTATCTAATCTATATTCTTTTGGCCTATTTGGTGACTTTATTTTCTTGATATTATTAATTAAATAGTCCATATTTTCCTAAAATATCTGCAATGCTATTTTTTATATATTGTATGTTTCCATTTATTTGGGTTTACTTGTGTTTTTTTTCCACAGATATTTCTATTTATAAGCAAGGGTCATACAAATCTACTACGTGTGTGTGTGATATGAAGTAGTGGTCAGGGTTTACTTTTTTCTCCAAACATAGCCAGTTGTTTTAACACTAAAGAAATTTTATTTTTTATAGTATCTCTCCTTTAGCATAATTTAGAACACTTACACTATGATCTATAATCATAATTCTTATATTTGCTTTAGTTTTAGAATTTTAGTAGTATCAATGATTGCTATCAATCTTTTACTATCATTTTGATCTATATTTTGGTTTTCTAAAGTTTGTCTTTCAATAATTTTCACTGGAAATTTGTGAAATATGTCTGGATAATAGATTGGCTGGATATAAAATTTTGGAGGCGCAATTTCAAAGCCTGAGGACTTTATAATAATTGTTTTACAATCTCAAATTATGAATTCTGCCAGCCTGATCTTATGCCTAAATAGATGAAGGGGCCATTTTTTTGCCAAGTCTGGTGAAGTCCAGAATTGATCTAAGAGTATTTGGACTATTTGGTCTCAGAGTATTTCCTTGAAATATTCTGTCCACTTTCAATCAGTAGATTCCACTTTAATAACTAGTTTTTCTTGAGAAATATTTTGAATTTGTGTGTTACTGTTTTTCTCATTCCCTTCTTCAGTAAACACTTTTTTTTAATAGTCCTCATTTGTTTTCCACAAACATTTTCCATTTGTTTTCTATTATTCTCTCATTAATTGTTTTAATAGTTTGTTTTATTTGATTTTCTTTTTTCAGATTTTAGATTTTCCTATTTTAACTGTGATTTCAGATGATAAGTTAGCTCATGTTGTTATGTTTTTGTGTTTCCACAGCCCATATCTTCATTAATTCTTTCCTCCTTGTTTTAAATTTTTTGATAGTTTCATTGATCACTTTGTTTATGGTGACATGCTTGTGTATGCTTTCTATTTGCTCAGCGTTAGCATATTTCTGATTAGTGTCCTGTGTCTGTTTTTTCTTTTTCCTAATTCTTTGCTCAGTTTAATTGTCTTTGAAGATAATTCTTATTAACAGCTGCCAGAAATTTATACTAGTTCATACTGCACACTACTACACTACTTTCCCTATGAAAAAAAAAGAAAAATTTGTGTGTGTGTGTGTGTGTGTGTGAGAGAGAGAGAGAGAGAGAGAGAGAGAGAGACAGAGACAGAGACAGAGAGACAGAGAGAGACAGAGAGAGACAGAGAGAGAGGAGTCATTTTAATCCTTTTTTTTTTTTGCCACCTAAAAAACCAGATTTGTAGGGCTGTTTACAGTTCAGCCTATCAACTTGAAACAGCCTTACTGACGTACTACATCCTAAAACATTGTTTAGGATTTTTACTCATTCAGCACCACCTTCCCTATTACTCAGTAATGCTCAACAGGGTCCAGGAAGCAACCACCTCCAGCCGTGCACACTGTGCTTGTTTTAACCCTCAGGATGTATTGCTTACTTTGGGAGATTGTGCTCTGCCATCTGTAGCTGAAATCAGCTGCAATCATACTTTTTTGGCATCTTCCCACACTCATTTGATTTTCTCTGTATTTGGCAGCTTATAAATATTTTGGTTTGAGACAACAGATGTAGTTTCCTCAAACATGGGTTTTTATCTGTTTTTTGTTGGTTTTTCGTCTTCTTTGATGACTATTTCTGAGAATAGAATGTGGCAAAATCCACTAATTCTGCCACTTGAAAGAGAATCACCATTCTTAGTAAAGAACTGTTTTCAACATTATTTAAAAATATAATTATTCCTCCACTTAACATTTTAGAAAACAATGGTAAGATCCCAAATTGTGTCTACCTTATTCTCCACAGCAATTATTCTGCTTATAATCTGTCTGAATCACAAATTTTCTTAATAATTTCTTGGTGTTACTAAATCTTGCCATCATAGATTTTAATCTACCCCAGAAACATGATAAAGTACAATAAACAAGATGTTTGTACAAGTCACAACTAGAGAACTTTTCTATATTTTTTCTGTTTTTGAGAAGCAAAACTTTAAAATTACCTGTTTTTAAGCAGATTGAAATACAGATTTATCTACCACAAATTATTATTACACATAAGGCTTGTTCATTCTTTATATATGTAAAATAATTAATAAATCAAGTATATCGTACTGGTTTCGGTCTATGAAAGTAAAATTTTAGTGTCACATTAGGAGAACCCTAATGATCAACTGAGCATTAACTATACCTTATGGCTTAACAGAGGGAGAAATTTGATATAGAACAGTTCTGATCATTTTGACCAGTAAGCATTGCACATTCATTTAATGTGCCACATAAATGATAATATTCAGCACTTGTGAGATTCCAAACTGGCAACAGATGCCACCAATTTCTGCCTGAATGGTCACATCTGAACCTTCTAAGCATGAGTGGGTCATATTTCCTTGGTTCATTAAATATACAGCCATCACACTTACCCATTTCAGAGTCATTTATACATTTACTAATAACCCATTCAAAATATACCAATTCTACTAATCATTTGGAGCATCATAGATACCACACGTTTCAACCCCCTATCCATTGCAAGAATAATTAATTCAGTGTGTTGATTTCAGCTTTTGTTTGAAATCAGGAAGGGATGGTTAATTTAGTTATCCCCAAGAAAATTCCTTTTTTTTGTTTTTTTACAAATGTATATATTCAACTTTTTATTAAGTTAAGCCTAAAACATCTTTCCCAGATAGAGAGATAGATAGATAGATAGATAGATACATAGATAGCTACATAGATAGAGATACATCCATCTATAATGGAAATCCTCCGTTTCTTCAACTGTTCTCTACATGGCACAAGTATTCTGACTGCCACCCTTCCTGATTATCTATTTCTGTTGCACATGCCCCCAAAGCATTCTAAGTATGATGAATAGCAAATGTCTCCTTTGTCAAAATACTATGCCATGATTATATTAAGTTTTCTAATCATAATGAGTTGAATAAAAATTCAATTTGTTGCATGAATTATTTAAATGTTCTGCTGCTGCCATCTTGAAATTCTTTTTTTTATTTTCTTCCTAACTTCTATTTTAGGTTCAGTGGTACATGTGCAGGTCTGTTATATAGGTAAATAACATGTCACAAGGATTTGTTGTACAGATTATTTCATTACCTAGGTAATAAGCATAGTCCCCGATAGGTAGTTTTCCAATGATCTGCCTCCTCTCACCCTCCATCCTTGTGTAGGCCCAGGTGTCTGTTGTCCCTTCATTGTGTCCATGTGTACTCAATGTTTAGCTCCAAATTATAAGTGCAAACATCCAGTATGTAGTTTTCTGTTGCTGCATTAGTTCACCTAGAATCATGGCCTCCAGCTCCATCCATTTTGCTGGAAAGCACATGATCTCATTCCTTTTTATGGCTGCATAGTATTCCATGGTGTATATGTAACGCATTTTTTAAAAATTTGAAGATGACTCATTCATATTGTTGGGATGTACAAGTATCATTTCAAGTGCTCTCAGATAACATAGACTTAAGCAGCCTCATCATTCTGGTTGTCCTATACTAAGATAATAATTATTTATAATTTTTATTGTTTATTGTTTCCTCTAGCATCTAGTGAGTGGTTTGATAAGCAAACTGTACAAGAGGACCCACTAATTCTCCTTCCTTGTACACAAGAGTCACATTAATTCAGTTTACACTTCAGTAGTATTGTGAGAGGGAAAATAACATGGTGTTGCAAGCATGTCAACTTGGAGTGAAATTACCTTAACTCGTAGCCAGACTCAGTCACTTGCCAACTATATGCCTGGTTTCTTCATCCATTAATGAACATCATGTGAATTTTATGGATTTTTTTTTTAGATTCCAATGAGATAATATGCACAAAGAACCTCCATAATGTCTGGCACACAATGTAAGGGCTCAGCTCATATTAATTATTATAATCATTGCTTCTCTGAAAACCTCTAGTTTTCATCATCAACTAAATTTTCCAGTATCAAAAATCACATTTGACATTTACATTTTCCAGCATCAAATATCACATTTGACATTTAAAAATACTATTATTGTCTCATTATAACATTGTTCGTGGTTAATTCTATCTACTCAATTAATCTCATTGCCACATTAAATCAATGACTTATCTTTCACATGATCCCTTGATATTAAAGGAATCTATTCAGACTCGGAGATTATTCTGGAATAATAGATGTTAAAACTTACTTTCTTTGAATAAAGTAGCATAAAATATCATAGCAGTAATAATAAAATGATTTAATGAGTGTTTCCTACGTGCTAGTCATCAAACTTATACAAACACAAAAACACATCAAACACAACATAAACACATACACGTTATCTTGTTGGTTTTCCCATCAATAACTTAGAAATAATAATTATGATAGTGATAGTAATAGAAGCAGCTGCTACACTCCTTTCGCCACAGAGACATTAGAGAGATAAAGAGACAATATCCGAACGTGTCTTTTCCAGGCTCTGCCACATTTGCCAACAGGCTTTAGATTAATTATTGGGACTGTTTCATAGGCAATTTCTTCCCCATTGATAACATTTACATAAGGCCATTCCAGATATGAGAACAGTTTTCCTTTAGCAAAGGCATCACAACTCTTAATATTTTGATGTAATTTTAACACTAACAAAGTACTTTCATAAACATTAGCTTATTTAAGCCTCACAAAAATGCTACAGCAAATAACTTTTAAAAAGCTTTACAACACTTGTACAAAAACAAAGTCACCTGTCAGGTATTAGAATTAAGCCTTTAATTCATATCCATATGATCTCTAGTCTCTTTCATCCTCCCACACGAAAGATCTTTCTGAGAACGTTTGCCTGGAAGATAGGTGGCCTAAATAGGATCTACCACTCACTTTGGCTCTACCACTAACTCTGTGTGTGGACTTAGGAAAGTCCCATGACCCCTCTCAGTATCTGCTTCCTGTCTGGAGATGGCCAAGATACCTCTCTCATAGAACAGTGTTAAACGAGATAGTGTGGATAAATGCACACTGCAAATTTACAATTGTTTAACAGAGGTTCATCGCAAAATATGGCATGTGAGTATAATATTTTACAAAACTTTCAAACTGATTTCCATACCGTCATAATGACAGCAACTATATGACTGTTGCTTTCAACAGTTTAAGTCACCATTTTGAAGTATGTGCCTAATAAAAATGTAAACAATTTGTAGCCATTTGTAAATATTTAAGTGTAAGAAGTGACATTATTTTACAGTTTGGGAAATCTTTTCCAGCATCTCTGTTTAGTCTGTTTTCACACTGCCATGGACACACACCTGAGTCTGTGTACTTTGTAAAGGAAAGAGGTTTACTTGACTCACAGTTCCGCAGGGCTGGGAAGGCCTCAGGAAACTTAGAATCCTGTCAGAAGGGGAAGCATGCACTGTCTTACATGGAGGCAGGTGAGAGAGAGAGCTGAGAAGGAACTGTCAAACAGTTTAAAAAACCATCAGATTTCATGAGCACTCACTCACTATCCCGATAACAGCACAGGGGAAACCGAGCCCACGACCAATCACCTCCCTCCCTCAACATGGGAGGATTACAGGTCCCTCCTTGGACACATAGGGATAACAATTTGAGAGGAGATTTGGTGGGGATACACAGACAAACCATGTCAATCTCTTAACTGATCTTAATTTTTTCTTCACACTTTTTCAGAAGAAAAAAAAAACAATAAAATAATACCATTGATTTTGCCTCCTTAGAAATAAATATTTGATAAATATGCAAAAGTACATTATTGGGGGTAATTAGTGCTATTATGTGTTTCCTTGATGTTCTACCCAAGCTTAGTAAGTTTTTTTTTTTAACTTTTATGTTAGATTCAGGGGTGCATGTGCAAGTTTTTTGTATAGGTAAATTACATGTCACGAGGGTTTGCTATACAGATTACTTTGCCACCCAGGTAATAAGCGTAGTACTCAATGGGTAGTTTTTCACTATCACCCTCCTTCCACTCTCCGTCCTCAAGTAAGCCCTGGTGTCTGTTGTTTTCTTCTTTGTTTTTATATGTATTCAGTGTTCAACTCCCTAAGTAAAAACATGTGGTATTTAGTTTTCTTTTCCTGCATTATTTTGCTTAGGATAATGAGCTCCAGCTCCAACCATGTTGCTGCAAATAACATGATCTTATTCATTTTATGGCTGTGTAGTATTTCACGTTGTATGAGTACTACATTTTTTTTTTATCCAATCCTCCATTGATGGGCATTTAGGTTGATTGTATATATTTGCTATTTTAAATACTACTGCAATGGACATATGCATGCATGTTTCTTTATGGTAGAATGATTTATATTCCTTTGAGTATATACCCAGTAATGGCATTGCCAGGTTGAATGGTGATTCTACTTTGAGTTCTTTGAGAAATCGCCAAACTACATTCCACAACAACTGAACTAATTTACATTCCCACCAGCAGTGTATAAGTGTTTCCTTTTATCTGCAGCCTTACCTGCAAATCTGTTATTTTTTTGACTTTTTAATAATTTTCATTCCGATTGGTGTTAGATGATATCTCACTGTGGTTTTGATTTGTATTTCTTTAATGATCAGTGATATTGAGCATTTTTTCATATGCTTGTTGGTCTCATGTATGTCTTCTTTTGAAATGTGTCTGTTCATGTCCTTTGCCCACTTTTTTATGGGTTGTTTGTTTTTTACTTGTTAATTGGTTTAAGTTTCTTAAAGATTCTGATATCTTCCTCCTATCTTATTTGTATAATTTTTATTTGAAATCTATGGGTTTGCCTCAGACTTCTAACACTTAACACTTATCTTTTGAAAAGTTATAATTGTGCCTGTCAAGACCACTTGATCATATAGTATACCATATTAGTATCTCATTAGTTCTGGCTACTCCAAACTATGATAAACATGGAGAAATTATGGGAGTAGTCTCAAAAGCCTGGGCCTGAATGTAAAAACTATTGACTCTTCTTTTGACTAGCTGGGACCTGTGAAAAGTTACCCACTCTGGACATCACAAGTTTCTGTGTAAGAAAAATTAGAACATGAGTAGCTTACACTTCCTTTAGTTGTTAGGAGCATTAGATGAGATAATGCAAGGTACCTGTCATAAAGTAAGTTTCTCATAAATGCTAGCAATAAAATATTTTAAATTTTATTGTGGAAGGCTGAATTGACTGGTGTGCTATTGCTATCTTATATTGGTTCATGAGAGCTAACTGTATGCCTCTCCTGGCAACATGAGGTCATGTTGTTAGTTTGCTAGATTAAATGTGTGAAACTGGGTAAATGGTATATGTGTGTGTGTTTTGTACTGCTCTTATTTTTTGTAACTTTTCTGTAATCTTAAAATTATTACCGAATAGAAGTTACAAAAAAGAAAAAAAACAAAGTGTCCATGGGAAAGTATTTACAATAATTGCCAAATATTCTACATATCAGGACTTTTCTTTTCTCTCTTTGATTCTTCTATTTTTTTTCCTTTCTTCATTCTTTTCTTGTGAGCACACAACTGACTGACTCTTATGTATGCTATGGAGAAAACTCTTTCTATTCAAAAAGCTTGCACTTGCTATATACAACACAATGTCTCAAAATGGACATTGATTTATTAGTCATCATTCTTTGGCCAATGAGCCTGTTCAGTATACTAGAAATAAGAATAGCCATACTATCATCCAAGGTATATACACAATCTCCTTCAAAAGGATATCTTGAGAAAAATTTGTCACAAGACTTGCCAAAATCTACACAAAATGTGTCTTTAGGAAAGCATAATTTTCATTCCTCTTGCTGGAACCACTACCCAAAGAATAAAAGTTTGCTTGCTGTGTATAGTACTTTCAAAACCTAGGATAGTGATAAATATTCAATATTTCTTAAAATTGTATTAGTACTAGTAGTGGTAGTGGTGGTAGCAGGGGTAACAGTGGTAGTAGTGGTGACAGTAGCAGTGCTTATAATCGTGGCTTAGATTTATTGAATGGTTTGTTACACAAACATTCTACATCATAATTATGTTGCTTAATCATCTCTACAAATCTATAATTTACATGCTATTACTTTTACTATTTTAAAAATGAGAAAACGTAGGTATGAAGACTTAAATTTGATCCATAACATTTAATATTTGGAGTAGACTGTTCTTGAAGGCAGGAATTCTCTCTCTAGTGCCTATTTTTGTGCTGGTTCTGCTGCTTCCTTTTACACTAAACCATGTAATTTTCTTTTCAAATGATGTTAGGATATTCTATAATGATTGACAGCTGGTTCATTATTTGAGAGTTTTAAAGTCTATTATTTGTATTATATTGGAAAAAAAGGCAACAATTTTCTAATCTCAATTGCCAAACACTGTGCTGTTTTCTGTAATCCTTTAAGAATGGCTGACAATAATTTAACTCTCAGAAGGATATATCTTGTCTAGGACATAAATTATCTCTATCTGAAATTAATTTGAAACCTTCATATTATTTATTCATTTGTCACAGGTTTGTTTCTATAATTGCTTTTTCTGTCCTTTCCAATTTAGAAATTTTATTCTCTCAGAAACCTGTTGGGTGATTTTCTTTTCATTCTGCCACCATTTGTCTTTCCCACATCACAAAGAAAACTGAGTGTTACATTTTGTTTGCCCTTTTGCCATGAACACTGCTTTTAGAGTACTTTTAATTAAATTTTAATTTTTTCTTTTAATTTTAGAAACATATTAATAGAATTTCTTTTGATGTTTACTATATCTTAAGAAAGTAGTAGCCATCCAAAGGAAGATAAAATACATCAACTTTGCTTTTTCCTCTTTCCTATATTTTATAATAATATTTAAAGTTTAATGTTAGTAGAATATTTATATGCTATCTGTTGAAGTTTAAAATTTTGTTATATTGATTAGGAGGTAATCATCTACATCTATTATTTGGCCAAGTATCTAATATTCCATGCATCAAAATACCTTACCCCTGTTTCTTTTTCTTTTATTTTAGCATAAGTATTTCCAGCAAATATAAGGTAATCTATGCAATATGGAGTTGATATTTTGTCACACATAGTCTTTCCAACTGCTGTATTTTATTGAAACATGGAATCCTTCACATCATGCAATTTGACCCTGGATCTGTATCACTAACTCATAGTGACAGTAAAAGATTACATTTGCCTCTTTAAACTCAGTCGAGGATTACACTTGTCTCTTCATTCTTTGCAATGTTGGAGCACAGGGACTTGTGGACCCTTGAGTCTATAAGTACTTTTTCAGTCTTCTATAATATATTCCTTTCAATCATTGGACTTATTATCTGTGGTTTCTCTTTAAATATTATATTTTCATTCAGAGTGCCCAATTGTGTAGTGGATATAGGTAGTTTCCTCTCAGCTTCATAAATTTATATTTTTCAAAAACATTTTCAACAACAGAAAGGAGAGAAAATCATCCCTTTAATGAGTAGTAAATATAAATATATATATATATATATATATATATATATATATATATATATATACACTGCCATGAAAATACTTTTACATGGTTACATAAGAAAAACAAATTATTAAATAGAGTGCCTTGGTTTTTAGAAAGGATTAAAAAAAAAAGGAAAAGAAAAACTACCTCAACAAAGATGGGTAGAGGTAGAAAAAGTGCACCTATTTTAGGGAGGAATGTGGACTAGAAATGGCACTGGAAATTTCAGGAGCTCAGCAGTTGTGCGGCCCAGTCTCTCTTGTCTCTTGTCTCTTTGACTCCAGAAAGTTTGTCTCCCTGCTCAGTTCTCCTCTCTACACTATTTGGCTTTCTCTACATACCCATGTTTTCTACTCCTTCACGTTTGGCTTTACCCAACCTTGAATAACTGCATCCATTCCTTTCTCCAGTACCCTTTGACATCATAATCTTTCTGCTTCCAATCATTCTACTTACTCAGAGTTAGGATTTAGAGACAGGGCATTGGAGAGATTTTCTGACCATTGCTCCTTGGATCTCATGATGTTCAAATTTTATATCTTAAATGATAAATTTGGAAATATATGTTTACTCTCAGGATTTTAGTAACCCAACTCCAAATTCTAAAGAAAGGAATTGGGTTGGTCCACTTCATGTTTGGACATTTTACATAAAGATGTCAAAAATAACCTACAGATTAACTCTCTTTAGTTCATGTAACCCATATCTTAGTCATATCAGATGTTGGTGATGGTTACATGGTAAAGAATATGTCATTTTAGATGTCTGGAGAAGCAGGAAGATACTGATTCACTTAACACATGGCTTGGATTTAGTAGGCAGTGACTGACTTTTCTACATATTCTCCTCCTTTATACATACATTACCTGCCTCACTAAAACAAGCCTCTATATTTTTGCTCAACAACATCTACTTACCACTGAAATGCCCTCTTCCCCCCAAATAGTAGAATTACTCAAAACATAATTCCATTTAGAAAATATATAAAGAACACCTTCTGAATTTCTCCTCCAAAGGATGGTAACTTGCCTTGTAATGTGATACCCCACTTAAGACTATTAACACTAACTTTGTTGAATCATGAGGCACAGTGTAAGCTGGTTAATTCTGTGAGGATCAGATCACTGTTTCACTTCTGTGCCAATGGATTATGTCTCTCCATTAGCAGTGCTAATTCTCTCGTATTCTAATTTTTGGGGGGATTGATTTCTCCCAATGGGGCACTGCAGCCAGCAGTGACTTTTGACTGCTTATATCATCTATTATAACCTAGTTCAGAAATTGCTGAGCATCTAAGATTTGACAAAACTTAATAAATATTTGGGTAAAGGTTTGAATGAATCTTCTGTTGTATTAAACCACACCTCACATAACTATGCCCACTTGAATGGTGAAACCTCACTGCTTCAAAGAAGACTGGAGTAAATCTTCAAGTTTCATGTTGCTTAGGGACAACCCAGTTCTCAAAAACTCCAACTTTCTAATAATGGTAAATAATCCAGGATTCTTAACAGGGTTAGGATTTAGAGACACAGCATTGGAGAGATTTTCTTTAAATTTGACCATTGCTCCTTGGATCTTATGATGTTCAAATTTTATACCTTAACTGATAAATTTGGAAATATTTGTACATCAAGGATAAGTTGGTTGTTGGTTGGAGGGGAAGAAGAGTTTTCCATTCATTGTGCTCCTTCTATCACTATCTCCTTGGATAGAAAGGTTTCAAAAGGTTTGAGTGTTACAAGAATCTATTCTTTCCCATAAATCACTTTACCAAGATTCTAGCCTTCAACATACCAGGAATTCAATTTTAAGCAATGCAGCAGAAGAGGAAATTTATTTGAAATCAGTAATGTACATAATTTGTTTCTGGCCTGAGTTTATAATAATTTCAGAATTTGCCTTCAAGCAGGAAATATTTCCAAAAACAGAGTCAGAAGCTATCTCTGCCTTTTCTTATCTGCGTCCAGCAGGCAACATGGACTGCAGTTAATCCCTTTCTCACCAGTGCATGCCTTATTCTCTTGGAACTTCTCTAAAACATTAACTACAAGATCCTTGCAAGCCTAATACTCGGTAGGCACGTGATCCTTGGACTACAGGTAGACAGTTCAGTTACTAGTTACAGCACTACATATATCAGCACAGGATTGAGAGGTGTATCGCCTGATCGTTCACTTGCCCTCCATACAACTCAGCAACATTTAGTTAGTTTCATTTTCTCTTTTGGTTAGGCTTATTTGGTTGCAATTAAAGTTATTTCAAAATGTAAAAAGTTTATTATGTAGCAGGTTTTAATTTTTGTCCCTAAACTTACATCTATAAGAAATATGACTGCCTTTATTTTCAAAAAACATATTAGAATTTGATTCCGTGCTGCCTTTCACTTGTGGGAAAATATGACTTACAATCTTTTTGTGACATCCATTCTTTGACTGCCCCATGTTTGTGCCATAGCCCCAAGGTCTTTTGTAGTGTCAAAATGTTGGGAAGAGAACTGATCCAACTCTCAGTCAACAGTTGTCTGGTTACTACTGGGACATTCACTGTCACTGATGCTTAGATCCCTTCAAACCTTTTCTTTCTGCTGATCGCAAACCACTCTTGGGGCAGAAAAGATTTTGTAATCATGGACCTGTCTGCCAAGATATGCCATGCTGTTATCCTCTCTAGTGCTTGATCTATAAATTCCCTAGCAGCACTGCCTGTTTTTAACACATGTGCTATTTTATTCCTAGGATAAGTAGACTTCTCTTGTTATGAACTAAATTGTGCCCCTATACTCCAAATTCATACATTGGAATCATAACCCACAGGACCTCTGAATGTGATCATATTAGAAGATAGGGCCTTTAAAGATTAATGAACATCCCAAGTATTTCTCCACCCACGATTGGAAGCATACATATGGAATAAAGCTGAAAACAAAACTACAGAAAGAAAAGCAATTTCTCAAATATATTCTATAAGTACCCATAATAATTATTTTTCTCTTCCTTTATGGTCCACTTTTTTCTTTACTAATTCGTGCCATCTCCTTTTTCATAATTGTTCTCCCACATAACCTAGTCTTTGACTTGTCCAGTAAGGGTCACCATCTGTCTTCTATCTGAATCATTTTTCTATATAATCATCCTAGTAGTTATATTCCCATTGTCAATTGCTGTGGCCCCAAAATTTAGATTAGTTGCCCTAAAGTCAAATATCAGTGACAGGAGGGTAGGACTGAGAATATAGCATGTTCTTCTGTTAGTGGCCTGGTAAAGCTGATGGCAGAAGACAAGCATCTTTGAATGACTGCTGAAGATTGAAATAGGTAATAAGTAACTACTATAAATACTGATTTGTGTAGAGATCTAGGTTTAGATATGATTTTTATGAAACAGTTTTCTGGAGTACTCAGCATCTAACAAGTTAGACCCTTTAAGGAAGCCTGTTAATATCTACATTATTCTTCAAGATAAATTTCAATCAGAGATATGTTTCCTCAGAATGTGTCTCTAAGCTAGAAAAGAGATCTTATAACTTATTAGAGTTGTATTTCAAGGGCTAATGTCTGGATTTAGCATCTAATATAAATAGTGCCCAGATTAAATAGGTCAAATATTTAGTCTTGACCTTCAGCTAAACGTGCCTTTAACTTTGACTTTCCAAATAGAGAAATCAAGGAGAAAAGAAAACAGCTTGACGACATATGCAATTGTGATTCTTGGAAAATGCAGCTGAAAAATCAGAGACTTCGTAGAGTTGACGATAATGAAGTTAAAATTATTTGAGGAGTAAATATGTTTTGGTAAAACTATGGTCTAGAACAACATGTTTCAGATAGATCAGTTTAAGATGATGGTATGGTTTGTATATTCGTCCTCCCAACCCTCACATTCAATGCCTAGTGTTGGAAGTGGGGTCTAGTGAAAGGTGTTTGTATCATGGGGGTGAATCCCTCATGAATGGCTTGATGCCATTCTCGAGATAGTGAGTGAGTTCTTGTTCTATTAGTTCCTGCAAAAGCAGATTGTTTCAAAAAGCCTGGTACCTCCCTCCCCTTTCTCTTTTGCTTCCTCCCTCACTATGTGATCTCTGAACTTGCCGGCTTCTTTTAGCGTTCTGCCATGAGAGAAAACTTACTGAGGCCTTCCTCAGAAGCAGATGCTGGCATCATGCTTCTGTTACAGTCTACAGAACCATGAGTAAAATAAACCTTTGTTCTTTTTAACTTAACGGACTCAGGTGCTCCTTTATGGAAATCTACATTACCCAGACTTGAGTACTCCTTTATGACAACTTAAACAGAGTAAGATGATAACACTGTAAACATCCACTAAATTTAGTAAGCATAGAAACCTTACTTACAAAATTATGAACTGTAAGTTATTTTTTACCCACACTTAAATTAGTAATTTTTATTAGGAAATAAATGATGCTACTCTTGGCAGTAAGTTAAGCCTTGTCAGACATTCTCACAATCATTTAAGACTGCTAAACAGGTTATCACCTGAGACTCTGGAGTACCTATCAGCTACTGGAGAACCTATGGTAAGTAAGGCTGTGAGACTATGGTACTGAACAAATTGATGGGAAATACCATGCCATGGAATTGAGTAAAGAATTTTTACTTATCGTCAAAACTTCACTAAAAACTGTAGAGAGTTACACTAATACATAAGTGAAGGCTATGTTCCAAGTCCACAAATTCAGTTGCCTATAAACTCCTGGAAAGTAATGCAAATAAGTGAAAAGACAGCCTAATACAATAGACAATGATGGGGACAGTTTCTTGCCACAGGTAAAAAGGAAGTCGTTGTGAAACTGATTTTGTTGCTGTGAAGAAATACATGCCCAGTTTCAACATTTTTTTTCTAATAAAACCAAAAGTCAACAATCTCAGTTTTGTGAGAAATATTTGAATCTTTAAATGTTGGCAACTAAATAAATTATTAAATAATGGGCTTGCCGAAAACCATGTGTAGAGCAAATCTTGTCTGCAAATGATCCCTCAGTTAGCAATTATGAGGCTAAATATTTAGCCTCATATTATTCATGGAACCAAATCCATATAAACTTGAATTTCTTTAGGGGCCTTATATCAAGTCTATGAAGCATGGAAAGGGGTTTGAATCTATGAGTCAAACTCATAAATCAGCATTTCTTGGGGAATGAATGCCCTGGGCTCTGCAGTCATTTTGGAAAAAAAAATATTCTTTGATCTGTTCACCAGAGGTTACTTGAAAGAATTTGGAAGCTTGGAGGTATCTGGATAAAGTTTATATGGGAAAAATTTACACTCAGGTCAAAATTTTACACACTAAAACCGAGGCTTTAAAAACATATATTGTATTTTTTTTCTATAACTGCCCTTATATAGTTTTTCTCTTACAATATATTGAAGTAGGAATTACCTGGTGCTTAAATTTGCCAGTTAAAGGTATTTCAATCTCTTCATCTTTAAAGTAATCTTTTTCAAGTTAACAAAGTTTATTATGATTAAATGTGCAGTTTTTCTCAGAGTTCCAATTCTTGTTCACTCTTCCTTGCAAGTTGGTATGCAGATGAAGGTGAAAGCTTGTGTTAACTTGGTGTAGAGAGAGCTCAGGTTCATGTGTGTCCTCTTGAGCCTCATTAGTCATCTTTGAGAGATGTTATCCTGCCTTCATCTAAAACTTTGCCTTTTTCTGCTCTTACAAAAAGTGTGTGGCAGCTGAAACATTTAAGCCACATTCCATTGGCTCTGGCTGCTGGTGATCCCCTGGTCTGGTACTTGGCACTGCTGACTGGCTTTATTGCTAAAACCTTTGGGCAATTTACTGGTCTTGCTCTCTTTAGCTTCCTAATATGAGGTATCGTATCAATTCATGACTCTTTATAGACTCTATTCCTAATAATCAGCCCAATCCACAATTTCTATTTGAATTCATCTCATTCCATTGAATGACCTCACAGAATGGAAGTAGAAGATAAGCTCACTTATGAGTAGAAGAGAAAGATAAGCTCACTTATGTCTGAATCCCCTTGCTCAGCCTTTTCTAGGTATGTGTGGAACCTAAAAGACCCCATGGGGCTAATCAACCATGAAAAACTTGGGGGTTATTACTGTTCTCTCTGGCATCCCACTATGTTATTTTTGAATTTATAACTTTCTATCTCAGATGATGTCCTGTTCAATGTTGTACTAATGTTAAGGAAACTCAAACTAGTCTCAGCCTGTGTTTGGAAAAATAAAAAACCTAGCCTTAATCCTTTCAAATTCCTTCTAATATACCTAGGTTTTTCGGACAGCAACATTCTTACAGCCACTCCCTTCATTCTTTTCTTTCCCATCCATTGTGAAGAGTCAGAAAACATACATTTCCTCTGCCCTGTACCTGCTCTCTTCCTCATTCCAGAAAAGGTTTCTTCCTCTGTCTACCGGATGGGCAGATTCCTTAACTCACATTCTACGTCCTGTCTAGTTGTATGTCATGTATTATAAAGTAAATGACTGAGACAGAACTCACACCAGACCTGCTAGAATAGGCATCCTTTCTGGAAACTCAAAAAGTGATCAGAACTATAGTGTACAGTACCCACTAATTCTAGAGCAGCTCACAGATGCCTAGCATGGGTGGTGTCAGACTTTAAAAAGGGAACCTTTATCTCTAGATTTTTGACTGGTAGTGGCCAGGATATAATAACTATGAGAAATAGAAAAAAATTTGCTTTAACTCTATTTTACAATGCACTGTTTGTTTGTGGTTAGATAAAGGTTTGGCAGGGGGCATTTGGCTTTCCCCTGACATAATTGAGGGGCTGGCATACAAAAAGCTCATGTTCCATTAAGCTTTATAGAAGTTCAGTTCTTTTCTGGCAGGCAATTAGCTCTGAATGAGTCAACTATTACCTCTTACCTCAAAGATTGATTAAAAGAGTACAAAAGAAATTACTGGCATTTAGGAAAGCCATTCTTGCCAGAAAGCTTGTTTTTCAAGACAATTTTCTCATTACAGGTTTATAAGAGTACACGTAGGAGTCTCAAAGATATCTGTTGGTAGTTCTAGTTCCAACGACACCCATGAGCCATAAGCTTCAGATTTATATATACAACTGATTTATCAGCATCTACAGTGGATATGTAATAGGCATCTCAAGTTTCACAAGTGTATAATAGATCTCTTGATTCCTATTCAATATCTATGCCAGTCATTCACTTCAGGTCTTTTTTAGCCTAGTAATTGTGACTATAACTCACCATTTGAATAGAATCTAAAATTTAAGATTCAATTTTAACTATTCTACTCATCTCATTATACTTCACACTCAATCAATTAGCAGGTTCAACCCACCTTTTGGACATATCTCAGTCTGACCACTTCTCATCACCTTAATAGACAGCATGGACATCTGGCCTACACTGATAAAATGGCCTCCTGATCTCTCTTCTTCTCATGACTCTTTAAGTTCTATTTTAGAATAGACGCTAGTGTCTAGCATAACAGTTTAATTATGTACATCATATCAGTTTCTTAAAATTCTTAACATATAATTCAAACTCTTCAACCTGGTCTAATGGATCTGATATGAAGCAATGCTTATTTTCCTCTCCAGCCTCATCTTGGACTGCTCTTGCAGTTTCTCAGTCAGCTGATGCCATCCTGACCTAGTCACTGAGACACACCAGGCTTATCCCCTTTTGATTTCTTTTTCAAATTTGAAACCAAATTCCTGAAGTCTTTAAATGGCTTAGATCTTCAATTCAATTAGTTCTCTGCTTAAAGAATTTTCATGAAGAACTTACTTAAAATTGCTCTTTTTCTTCTGTTGTTCAAGTCACCTTCTAGTCTGTCTTCCAATTTTATTTTTCATCATAGCACTTACTGGTATCTAAAAATGCATTGTATATTTGTTACTTATTTTTCCAGGTCTCTTTTATTATAATGTAAACTGCACTAGGGCAAAAAATGGCATGATTGTTAATGTATATTTTTGGTATCTAGTATATGTATGGGACATTATAGTATTAAATAAGTATCTGTGGAAGTAAATGAATTAAGTGAAAGGAGGACTCATTGTTGTAGGTGGCATTTACACTTCCCTTGAAATAATGAATACCGTGGTCTTTAAAATGTGGACCCCACAAGGCAAGAATATATAGAGGTCCTAAAACTATATCAGTATTTCAAAGTGTTTCTCTGTTTATAATTTTATGAAGGTATATTTTCCTAGTAACTTGTCTATTTCATTTGCATTTTCAAATTAATTAAACACTTTACAGCAATATCTTATTTCTTTAAGTCTCTTCTATGCTTCTAATTATCCCCATTTTTCATTCCTAAGTAATTTTCTTTCTTTTTCTTTCTTTCTTTCTTTTTTTTTTTGGTGCAGGGAGCCCGTCTTTTTTACTGGTTAATCTTGCCAAATATTTGACAATCTTATTATACTACTTTTCTCAAAGATGAATGCTTTTCTTTCTGCTGTATCTTTGCTATCTCAATAATATCTGTTTTTATTTTTTATTGTTTCCTTGTGATAGATTGTTATGTTGATTATTATTTTGGGTTTTTGAGTTTGAGGACTATTTTCTTAATTTTGTCAATTTTCTCCCTAGAGTTATCTTTTAGTGATAAATTTCCCCCTAAAAATTACCTTATTTGAATCACACAATTGTGTTTTATTTCCATAATTATTAAGTTCTACATATTTTATAATTTTATATGATGCTATCTAATTTGACAAATGAGTTATTTAGATAAGCATGTGAGGATTTTTTTCTAGTTATTAGCTTGAGAATTACAATGTGGAAGATATTTTAGCATATATGGTATTAGTTCATTGATGTATGTTGTAGCTTGCATGATGGCCTAGTACATGGTCAACTTTTACATTTACTCCATGTGTCCTAGAGAAGAATATGCATTTCTTAATCACTGGGTACAAAATTCTACACATTCTTTATGTTAATGATTTGTTTACCTTTACCAGTTGTCTTATTGAGTGTTCTGTAGATTATCAAGAGAAAATTGCTAAAGTTCCCAGTCCAATGGCAAATAATTTCCATTATGTCTTGCATATTTCTGATCATTTTACTTAAACATTTTAAATAGTTTTTAAACTTTGGAATAATTTTGAATTTATAAAATTACAAAGAAAGTACAGAGAATTCTTATATACTTCACATCTACTATATCCTGTTATCACATTTTATATTAATGCAGCACTCTGGTCATAATTAACAAACAAATATTGATACATTATTATCTAAATTGTTTATTTTTGTATTCTTTATACATTTTATATTTTTATATTCTTAATTTTTAACTGATATAATTGTTCTAACACCATGTGTTTCATTCACAGTATGAAATTGTATTGAGTCATCATATTTCCTTAGGTTTCTCTTGACTATGACAATTTCTTAGGCTTTTCTTTGTTTTTAGGGAGTTCTGAAATAGTTTTCAGGGGTGCTGGTGAGGTATTTTTTTAGACTGTCCCTCAATTGGAATTTTTTTTCATGTTTAGATTGCCATTATGGATATTTGGGAGGAATACTATAAAATGGCTTGGAAGCTCATTTTTATCATGTAATAATATTAAATTGTATGAATGTGCCACAGTTTGTTTATTCATCTATCTATTGAAAGACATCTTTGTTTCTTTCAGATTATGATAACTATAAATAAAGCTGCTAAAATCCTGTGTGTGCTGGTTTGTGTGAATATAAGTTTTCAAATCAGTTAGATAAATATCCAGGAGTGTGATTGCTTGATAACATCATTAGACTTTGGTTAACTTTGTAAGAAACTGCCAAACTCTCTTCCAAAGTAGCTTTACCATTTTGTGTCACCACCATCATGAATGAGAATTCCTTTTGTTCCACATTCCATATCTAAGAATGGTAGATCCACCAACAGCTGGCACCGTGTAACTGGAAAAGTCACAGACACTCAACACCAGCCCATGAAAGCAGCTGGGAGGGAAGCTGTGACCTGAAAAGCTACAGGGTAGAGCTGTCTAAGGCCATGGGTGGTGCCCACCTCTTGCCTTGGCATGACCAGAATGTGAGACCTGGGGTCAAAAAGTTCATTTCAGAGCTTTAGGATTTGACTTCCCTATTGAATTTCAGATTTGCAAGGGCCCGTAGCCCCTTTATTTTGGCCCATTTATTTTATTTGCAATGGGTATATTTACCCATTGCCTGTACCCCCACTGTATCTAGGAAGTAACTAACTTGCTTTTGATTTGACGGGATCATAGGCAGAATGGACTTGCCTTTTCTCAGATGAGACTTTGGACTGTGGACTTTTCAGTTAATGCTGAAATGAGTTAAGACTTTGGGGACTGAATGGGAAGGAAATATTGTTTTTGACATATAAGGACATGAGATTTAGGAAGGGTTAGGTAGAGAATTTGCCTTTGTGCTTCCATCTAAATCTCATATTGAATTGTGGCTCCCATAATTCCCACATTATGCGAGGGAACTGGTGAGAGTTAATAGAATCATGAAGCCAGATCTTTCCTGTGCCGTTCTCATGATAGTGAATAAGTCTCATGATATCTGATGGTTTTATAAAAGGGAATTCCCATTGCACAGGCTCTCTAGCCTGCTGCCATGTAACACATGAGTTTGCTCCTCCTTTGCCTTCCACCATGATTGGGAGGTCTCCCCAGCCATGTAGAACCATGTCAGTTAAACCTCTTTCCTTTACAAATTACTCAGTCTTGGGTATATCTTCATTAGAAGTGTGAGGACAGATTAATACAGGAGGCATTCAATAAATGCTCTGTATTTATGGGAAAAGCTAAATACTTACTCATTATTTCTTTGATGATGAATGTTGTGAATCTCCTTCATATGAGTGTTTGGGGGTGGTATTGAGGGAATGTGTTCTCTTTTCGGGTCCACAAGGAGGCGTAGTTTTAAGGGCAAGAACTTCCTAGCGCCACGCCCCCCTCCCATCTCTCTCCATCCCGGAGATTTAACGGTTTATGTTTGAATTTCATGGGTGCGGGAAGAAACTAAGAGTCAGTCACTCCAGCAGAAGTTCTAAGGAACTCCTTTCATTGGCCCGGGGCTTGGAGAAGGTGAGGGTTCCTCCCAGGTTAAAATCACCTTCTTCCACACCCCTTCAGATTCCATGTTTGCGTCCCCTTCTGGGAACACTCCCGTCATGGAAGCCGTCTTTCTCTCTCCTGGATTTTCCCTCTAGAGTCCCCTTCCACATTCTCTCGTGAAAACCTGTCTTCTGTCTTCGCCTCCTAAACTCCATCTCTCTCTATTACCTAACACTCTCGTGGAAGCTGCTTTCCTCTCCTGGATTCCACCTTTCTGGATTCTCTCACTCAGTGTGACAGTTAGTTGTTTCTTTCTCTCTCCTTCTCCTGTTTCTCTCTCTCTCTAAATCAATCACTTTCTACAAACACTTTTGAGTCCGGCATTTACTGCCAACTGCAACATGGTCCCCTTTCTCATTCTTGAGAGGGCAGGAGGCCAAGAACCTGGAGAAACGTCCTCTCAGGGGAGCTGAGGGCACCCTGAACCCCTAAACCCCAATATTACAGTATGGTCAACAGAATTTTCTCAGTGTGCTTTGGAACTGAAGTTGAGGCAGTGGTACATGCGTAGGCCAACAGAGCTCAAGGTGCAACTGATTTAAGTCAGAATAAAGGCCAAATGGTAAATGAGAACAAATTCACAGGCCAAGTTTGTGGAGACTGGTCAAAACAACATCATGGAAACTTTTCCGTCGGTCAGGAACACAGGAATGTGACAGCGATAAAATGAGGGCAATACAGCAATGACTATACACTTGCAGTCTCAGACATTTCCCTAAAGCTCTTTATTATAGGCCCATGAAGATAAAGGTGTCCCTAAGTTTTTCATAGATTTTCTAACTTTGTCTTTAAAACTCAGTTTTTCTATAACTCGGGCTGATTGCATTTATTTTTCAGACAACATGTCATCAAATCACTTCAGCTTTTATATATATTGATTTCAGCTTCAAATTCAGCATAAAATACTCTATTTCATATTTCATTTTGAAAGATTTAAGTTGCTGTTAAAGTTGGGTTGTTTTTTCTAATTATATGGTTTTATAGATCCCTAGTTCAGGGGCTCAGGTATATATATGGTAGATCAGGTAGCTTGGGGAGAAAATAATAAACAATGGATTGTCTTCTTACCTTTAATTCCTGCAAACTTTTATCCTAAACCTGAATAAAACACAAAGTTTCATTGCATATGGAATCACAGAACTCTCCGATGTAACACAAAGAGTGGAAAGCAAGCTTTCTTTGGTATTGCAGTATTAGCGGAATTTTTTTAAAAAAAGAGAAGGACAGTAGGAGGAAAACATTAACATCCTATACACATTCAGAATAAGCATAAAAATTTATCCTTCTCATAGAAGAATTAGAACACAACTCACTTCAAGCAGCATTTAACAATCAAGAATAACTTGCACTACTTACTTTTTAGAACTGCACTTTTAATAGAATATGATATCTAAAGAGTATTAAAGAAACTTTTGAAAATTTTTTCATAACTCACATTTTCAAAGGTCAGCTAATAAAAATAAAAAATTGAAAATGATAAGTTTATTCATAATAAAGTACTATATTTAAAAATAGGACAGTTTCCCTCTTCTTCAAAAGCAAATAAAAAGTTTTATTCATCCTATCAGATCTTTGCTTCAAATTCAACTGAAAGTTAATACAACTTATTAAGTTGGACCTTTTTCTTTCCTATTTTCTTCACAATTGGATATTTAAAAACCTGGATTATCTACATATTTTTCTCAAATTACTGTTATATGACTTATCTACATGCTAGTAATCTATTTCAAGTACATAAGTATGGCAGGTATATTGAAGTGCACCGATACATTTTCATTTTTTAACACAAGTGAATAATCATATGGGTTCCAGAAGGATTAATTTTCTTATAACCTTAACAACAGTAGAAAGTATGTAATCTGCACATAGTAGAATTATAAAATGTGGTATTCTAAAATATCTAAAAAATGGTAGGTTCTCAATTAACAACCATAGAATGGTTTTACATTCTTATTGTAATTGAGAAGTTTATGTAACTGAAAGTGTGAATCGTAATGGGCTCTGTTACACATTTGCAGCAAATCCTTATCAATGTAAAACACTCCTTCATTGCCATATATGCACCATATATAATAGAATGGATTTTTATTTCAACACCTAAATTGCATTCATGTAAGTTATGGTAAGAAAGAGCCCAATTTAGGGCTCTAAGGTCACCTATGGATTTATTAGTGGTAGAAATGTTATTAGAACTTTGAAATTTCTCATCGGCTTTGGCCAATATGCCCATGGAATAGCACATTCTGATGCTACATTTATTGTTAAGGGACACTGGGAATGGATTTCATTTTACTATGCCAGTTATCAGCACAGCCTTGTCATTTTCATCTGCTACACATTTTGCTTGCTGTCTTCAAAATCTCACTTTAGCGTTATCTCCCTGGCCTGTTGTCATAGGCCACTGGTCTAGCAGAAAGCATACTATCAATATGAACACAATAACAAAGAACAGATTACAAAAGGGAAAGATAATTGTCATAGGCACTTTCCTCAATTTTATTCCCAAAGGCTTGACTCAAAAGATTCCCCTGGTCCATCAGCCAAACCCATGTTGTAAAGTGTCACCATATCAGTGTCATAATCTAATCTATAGATGAAAATATTTCCTCTTTGGAAACTTGAAATATTTTGACTTTATTTCTACTCTCTTTCTCCTGCTGGTTGCTTATCAATGAAGGAAGAGCCTGTCAAACTCATTAATTCTCTTCCATTTGAACTGAGAAATGTTATCAGTGGGAATGCTTGTGAAATTTTAAATGTTAATTTGTTCCTTTTGGAAAATAGGCATGAGGTATCAATGAAGATTTTAAACGCTTTCATATACATGCCCTCCTCATATATTTTTGCATAAATTGCATTGACTAATGAAAGCTGAATTTAATCACAAATAAGTGAAATATCCTCACTCATAGGTGGGTGTTGAACAATGAGAACACATGGACACAGGGAGGGGAGCATCACACACTGGGGTTTGTTGGGGGGAAATAGGGAAGGGACAGCGGGGGTTGGGGAGCTGGAGAGAGATAGCATGGGGAGAAATGCCAGATATAGCTGATGGAGAGAAAGGCAGCAAATCACACTGCCATGTGTGTACCTATGCAACAAGCTTGCATGTTCTTCACATGTACCCCAAAACCTAAAATGCAATTAAAAAAAAGAGAAATGTCCTAAATATAGTAAAATAAGCTTTTGCTTAAAGTTTTGTTATCAATTATTGTGATGCCTCACTTAATGACGGGATACATTCTAAAAAATGCATTGTCAGGTGATTTCATTGTTGTGCGAACATCACAAAGTGTACTTATTCAAACCTTGGCTACACACCTAGGCTCTATTGTATAGCCTCTATTCTTAGGCTACAAACCTTTAGAGCATATTGCTGTACTGAATACTGTAGGCAATTAAAACAAAATGGTAAGTATTTGCATATCTAAACATAGAAAAACCCATATATATATATGGGTTTTGTGTGTGTGTATGGTACACTTGTATAGGGCTTTTACTATGAATGGTGCTTGCAGAGCTGGAAGTTGCTGTAGGTGATTCAGTGAATGAGTGGTGAGTAAATGTGAAGGCCTAGGACATTACTGTTCACCACTGTAGACTTTTAAAACACTGTACATTTGCTATACTAAATTTATAGAAGAATATATTTCTTCAATAATAAATTAATCTTAGCTTGCTGTCACCTTTTTAATTTATAAATTTTTAATTTTAAAAACTGGTTCTTTTGTAATAAAATAAACTTAAAATACAAACACATAGTTTAGCTGTACAAAAATATTTATTTATACCTTCATTTTCTAAGCTTTTTTTTCTACTTTTAAATTTTATATTTTTTTAACTTTTAAACTTCTTTGTTAAAAACTAAGAAACAAGCACTCACATTAGTCTAGGCCTACACAGGGCGGGTCATCAATCTCACAGACTTTCACCTCCACATCTTGTCCCACTGGAAGATTTTCAGGGGCAATAACACACATGGAACTCCTGTCATAGCAATGCTTTCTTCTGGAATACCTCTTGTAGGACCTGCCTGAGACTGTTTTGCAGTTAACTTTTTAAAAAATAGGTAAAAAAAAAAAAAAACTGTAAAATAATGATTAAAAAGTGTAGCACAGGCTGCGTGTGATGGCTCAAGCTTGTAATCCCAGGACTTTGGGAGACCGAGGGTGGCAGATCACTTGATGTCAAGAGTTAGCGACCAGCCTGGCCAACATTGGAAACGCTGTTTTTACTAAAAATCCAAAAATTAGCTGGATGTGGTGGTGGGTACCTGTAATCCCAGCTACGAGAATCACTTGAATTTGGGAGATGGAGGTTGCAGTGATCTGAGATCACACCACTGCCCTCCAGCCTGGGTGACAGAGCGAGACTCTTTCTCAAAAAAAGAGAAAAGTATAGCACAGTAAATACGTAAACCAGTAACGTAGTCATTTATTATCATTATCAAGTATTATGCACTGTATATAATTGAATGTGCAATACTTTTATATGATTGCAGTGTACTACGTTTATTAACACCAGCATCTCAAACACAAGAGTAATGCATTGCACTACAACATTACAGTGACTAAGATGTCACTAGGCTATAGGAAATTTGTTTGGCTCCATTATAATCTTATGGAACTACTGTCATATATGCAGTCCATCATGGAACAGAATGTCATTATGTGGTGCATGACTATGTTTCAAACGTAATTTAGTTTCATATTCTAGTTATTGGAGTATTAAAGAATACTTCGTATTAGTCTTATCTCTCAAGAAATGATATTACAAGATACTTTATTTCTGCTTCTGATTTCTTTCTCATTTGGTGTGTTGGTGAGCTTACACCTGCTTTCCTCTAGTGAAAAGATTAAAGATGTCTTTCTTAATTATTCATCTGTAAATCCAGGTAGCCTACTTATCTGCTGATTTTGAATGGATTTATAAAGGAAAATGCCAAGTAATTGTACAAGGCAATGAAACACTTGCTCTCATCTTACTGACTTTGTTCGGTTCCAGATTAATGTACAGTTTATCTGCTTTTGGGTCCTCAGTTTGTAGAAAACCTTTAGAATCTTCCAATAACTAATAGGATTTGTCATTCTATTTGATTTTAGTTTAGAATGTTCTACTGACTTTGGACCTTGGCTTCACTAATGATATGGGAGAAAATGATAAAGAAAATTGATGGCATATTGTGTAGGCTTTTCCTCTTATTTCATGAGGAAATTAAACTTTCTGTCATGGTGCTTGATATGATAGTGATTTCCAAGTGAAAATTTCCCATTTATGTCCCTTGCAAAATGAATGGACTCTATATGAATGACATGTCCAGCCACAGTTTATTAGATTAGCCATGGATTACTGCTACAGAGATGGCAGCATTTAGACAGGAGAATGAACTGATGTTACCCGGAGAAAAACAAATGTGAGCTTGATCAATCAGTATTGCTCTATGAAATCTAAATTGGGAAATATGGAGAGAATAAGGTGATTAGAGATGGTAACTATAGACAAAAGGTTCTTAAAAGAAAAATGACATTTTTAAGGAAGAGGGAAAAAAACTTACAGAGTAAGAAGAATAGATGAGGCCTAGATGGGAATAGGGACACATGCTTGTACTCCCAGCTTACTTAGAGGGTTGAGAAGGGAGGATTTTTGAGCCCAGGAGCTCAAGGCCAGCCTAGGCAATAAAGTGAAAAATAGAGAGATAGAGAAGGAAGGAAGGAAGGAAAGAAAGAAAGAGAAAGAAAAGAAAGAAAGAAAGAAAGAAAGAAAGAAAGAAAGAAAGAAAGAAAGAAAGAAAGAAAGAAAGAAGAAAAAGAAAGAAAAGAAAAGGAAAAGAAAAGAAAAGGAAGGAAGGAAGAAACAAGGAAGGAAGGAAGGAAGGACGGGAGAGAAAGAGAGAAGGAAGAAGATAGAAGAAGTGAAGTCTGGATGTTTAGCTTCAGAAGGCAGACCAAAGGCCTCAAATGGTAGTATGTACTCAGGGATCACCTTCGTTCCTTCTCACTAGAAAGCCTACAATCTTGTGGTAATACATAGAAATAGTAAGGGGTGAGCCAGATAACACCAGAAGGAATAGAAAATACTCAGAAACAAAATACAGTGTCAGCATTGGTGCCAGCTGTAGTTTAACACAAGTCCAGTTTGTAAGACACAGCGAGGAAGACACCAGAAAAGAGCTGTTAAGTTACCTTTTGTATCTAATGTGTCTTTGTTTTTACATTTTCTTAATGGAACCTGAATGTCCTAAAGTCTTAAAACTTTAAATGTAAACAATATGCATTTTTTTTCAGAAAAAGTACTTTGAATATTAAAATGATAAATGTTTGTTGAGATATTGAGCGTCAAGTCTTGTGACATGTTTCTTAAAAATCAAATTTCTTGGCCTCTCTCAAACTTGAGGATAAAAATCACCAGATAAATAGCTCAGGAATCTACATTTTCACAACTTGTCCATAGTGAGTTGTATTTATTCTGATGCTGTTGTTCCATTGATCATTGCTCCATTGATCCTTCAGATTCCCTTGGTGAGGCTATCTAATGGAAGTTTGGTCTCAGTGATTACAACAATTGAAGAGGTTGGGATATGAGGCCTTTCCTGGTGGGCTGTAGAGGAAGGAGTGTGGAGACACAAAGAGGTGAAAATATGGTAATGTATTCATTGTAATTTATTCATCTACCTACTAAAGAGCTTTCTTTCTGCCATTGGAGATGGGGTAGAGTAAAATCCCTTTACCAAGTTATTAAGAGTTGTGTAGGTGACAAGAGCACCAATGTCCTATGACTGAATAGACTTAACTTAAAAGCAAATGAATGATGATGGGCAGTTTTGAGGCAAATAGCGTAACACAGTGGTAAAAAAGTTATCAGAGAGAAGACATATAGTACAAAAAAGGAGATTTAACAAAAGTTTTCTTGGTATTTCTGAAGAGGAGAATTCAACACTTTTCTAAAGATGAATTCCACTTTAAAATAGAAAATAATTTTCCTATCTTCAGCAGAACAGAGGTAACAGATAACAAAATGCTTTTAATATTGCAGAAAAGTACTGATTCAGAATAATCAACTTTGAGATGTATCCCAGTTGTATAATCTGGTTTCAAAAATATAAAATGTTCAGGTATCCAGGCAGAGAAATGCAATAGAATAAAAACATTAACATTATCTGAAGCTTCTCCAAAGCCACAGTAATTGCCTAAAGGCAATTGAGCAATGTCTACAAATTACTGAGGAAAATAATGATTCAAGTGTACTGTATCATGCCAAGGTGTCAATAAAGTATAAAGTTAGCAAGCACTTATATCTACATCTAAAAACTGTCAAGCAATGTAGACCCCAAAGAGCTGCAAAATAATTAATCAATGAAAAAAATATCCAGCCAAACCAGAAACTCCAGTAACAGGACTAGTGATCACAAGAATGCTGAGAACTACTTAGTAGTCTATTAAGGTAATTCGGGGTAATTAAAGTGATAATATGGAGTGTTTTTGCACTGAAGACTATTCAAGGTTTCCTAAATAATTGAGCATATAACTAAAACTGAAACATTAAACGCTTAAAAGTGTGAGATAGTAGTGAATGGATTTATAATCCTTTCATTGTTTGCATTTGGCTCTGCAAGTATTTCCCTGTGTTTTCTTGCAGACTTTAAGTTAAAAATACATGCCCAAACAATTCAATTAGAAAATGGGCAAAAGACATGAATAGACATTTCCACAGAGAGGAATTATAAATGACAAGTAATCACACGCAAAGATGTTCACCATCATGTGAAATTCAAAGTCATGAGACAATAAGATCTCACTATCAGAATGGCTAAAATTAAAAAAACAATAGTGATAATACCAAATGTTGGTGAGGATGTGAAGAACCTAGATCATTCATTTTAATAAGAAGTTTGACTTCATCTTTTTTTTATGTTTCTGCTGACAGGTTTTGAGCCTCACCCTCCCTCTTTCCCCCTACCCTAAGTCTAGTCAAGTCGATAAAACCTTAGTATTTCTCTTTGGCATTGAATACGAAAAGGAAACCTCACCCAAGACCCATCCCCTAACCACAATTAAAAAAAAAAATCCTGGGCCAGACTATTCCATATTTTCTCAAGCCAGTTAAGAATGGTTAAAAAAGACTACCCTACTCTTTCCAGAGACTGCTATTATAATATTTATATATTCTTTTGATGTGTGTATACGACATAATCAGTCTCAAACTCCAAGCAAAATTTGAGGGGGGGGGTTCCTGCCTGCCTTTACATGATGACCAAAATAATACTCACACATTCCTGTTGGGAGTGTAAAATGGTATAGCCAAACTGGAAAACAGTTTTGATGTTTCTTTTTAAAACTAGAAAGAGACTTACCAAATGACCTAATTGTACTCTTGGACATTTATCCTAGACACTGAAGCATTTATTTTCACATACAAACTTGTATATTAATAAGCATAGCATATTTGTTCATAGTAGCCAAAAGGTACATACTACCAAAATAATATTTCATGATTAGGGTTAAACAAACCATCGTATATCTGTACTATGGAATTCCACTCATTAATTTAAAAACTGTGTATACATGCAACAATCGGTGCAGCTGAAGGAAATTACACACCATAAAAAAAGCCAGTCTTCCATGTATACGCACTGTATGATTCTATTCATTTAACTAAGAAAATGGAGAAACAATCATTGAATGTCCGAGGTTAAGGTAAGACAGGGTGGAGCTATAAAGGGGTAGCATGCAGGAGCTTTGTGGGCTTGGGACAATTATGTGTTTTGATTGTGGTGATGGTTACACAAAGCTACACATATAATAAAACTGCACAAACTACACACATACATATATACATTTATTTGTAAGTGGTGAAATTTGAATAATCTCTGTGGATAGCACCCTTGCTAATTTCATGTTAATTTTTGTATTTTATTATAGTTATGTAAGTTGTTGACATTGGTGGATGCTAGATGAATGGTACACAGGATTTCCCTACATATTTTTTTTTTTTTGCAATTTTCTGTGAATCCATATTTACTGCAAAATAAGAAGTTAAAAAAGTTTTGAAAGAGACCTCAGAAGCAGAACCCAAACAGGAAGGCTGCAGGATACACAAACAAAATCCCTATATCTTTTCAGAAGGAGACAGAAAATTACACCTAAGTTAAGGGGTAAGTGTACAGTGCACAGTCTAATTCTTTGTTTCCAAGAGTGGACATAGGGTACCCACACAACACTCTGGAGTTCTTGACATGGTCTGGTTTTGAAAAGCAGAGGGAACAGCTGAATCAGAAAGCCCACAAATAAATAATGTTTGCTCCAAACATCTAGTCTCTCCATGGAGTAGAAATACAGTAGGTACTGTCAATAATCCTACAGCAAAATTAGCAAGTTAGAAATAGAAGGTAACAAAGTTCACAGGTAAAATTCTGCATCATCCCATTATCCTGAAACAAGACTGGAGCCTTTTCCTCATAAGGAGCTTCTGCAAATAGCTTCCTTAGAAAAACAACAACAACAAAAACAACAAAACAAAAACTTACTTCTTTCAAGGATGAGTAATCAGAAAGGATCCAACTAGGATCTGCAGAAAAGTTAGGAAAAGGAAAGAGAAAACAGTAATAACAAATAATCAATGAAGAAATCTCACAAGAAAAATTATTAAATGTGTATATACTTTTGATATGTTACAAATGTTGATGTTATATTGATGATTCATGATTAACCATATATTTCTATGCTTATAATTTTTCTCCAGCTAGTTTGTTTTCATGATGGACTGTAAGTAATTTTTCTAATATACACTAATATATAATCATTTTCACTGCTAAATACATTGTGATTTTTCTGGAAGTTTAGAATATGGGTTATGGCGTCAGACTACATTAAGTTAAATAAGTCCTGGCTTCACAGTTTTGTGCCTTAGGTATGTTTCTTAATCTCCCATAACATGTACTCCTACTGCATATAAATATCTACTCCACACTTTTTGCTAATTTTGATTTTGATTAAGGCAGTAATATACCCCACTGAAAATTTTCCCAGCCTCCCTTGCAGGTAGAGGTGATGATGTAATGCAATTATTGGCAACAAGATCCAGACAGAAGTCACCTGGATGATTTCCAGAAAATGTTGCCTTCTTGATAGAGGCTCTGCTTCTACCTCTCCTCATTTGTCTCCTCATGCCTATAAAGCTGGTCTTATGCCTGAGAGAAGAACAAAGCCTTGTTATTATGAACACAAAACTGAATGCCAGGAACGGTGAAGGAGAAAGATAAAAGGAGGTTAGGTTCTTGAGCCCTGCCTCAAGCAAAGGCATGAACCCCTGAACTGTGTGCTTCCTGACTACTTGTTTTGTAAGAAAAATCAAGATTCAAAGATGCTGCAGTGGTGTCATTGTTATTTGGAGTGAAGTGCATGTCTCTAAAGTTCAGTTTTTCATCAGTAAAGTGAGGATTACAAATTACGTAATTCAGAGGTATATTTTGAAAATTAAATGATTGTACTGTTTAAGCCACTGTTATTTTTATGCTCTGTTACTAGCGGCAAAAGTTTATTTTAACTATTACATGAGATTTGTTTTTGTCACTACTGTATCCTCTATATCTAACCCCAAACATAGCAGGCATTAAATATATGGCTATGCAAGCCCATATTGCTTCAGTGAATTAATAGGGCTTGTCCTGAAACACATCAAATCCCACTGAGGAATTGTGTTTACAAAATGTTGACTTTTTAATATGCCTTTTAGTAATATCCAATAAAAACATTCATAATGTATGAAGTTAATAACAATTTATTGAATTAAACTCTTTCTTCATATAGAAAACCTTACTTCTTTAAGATTAATCTAATTCTACAGAAACAAAAAAAATCATATTTATTTGATACATTTACACCAAGGAAAACAAAACGAGATGAGTAAAGAAAATGCATCCCCAAAATGTGTCTGTTATTATAAAATGCTGTCAAAAATGAAAAATTTTTATAGTATATTTAAAATATGGGTTTGAACCCTGAATAAGGATACTTTGCTCTTTACTTAGAAATTACTTCCATTTTCAGTGTACTTGAAAGCATGAGATACTTTGTACATGCTAATAAATACAGTATATTAATAAGCATATCTCATCATATCCTATTAACTATTGATATTGTCACTTTATAATTTTCTTTTGTCAATATTTCAAGAATTTCTCATTTAATTTGTTGGTTTTCTTTTGTTGGATTTTTGCTGCCAAGAGAATTATGAGACAATATGAGTGGTTATTCATTACTTGAAATACTGTGGATATATAATTATTAAAATTACTCTCCAAAAAAGGCTCTGCTGCTATCTCTTCTCATTTATCTCCTCACGCCTATAATGTTGGTCTTATGCCAACATTACTTTTCTTTAACTTCCAATAGTCAAATGGATGATAATCAACCACTTTGTTTAAATATTTAAAACTAAATATGTTTTCTATTTTTCATCTTCATTTTAGTTATAACAAGACTGATTAGAATTCACATAATTCTGTTTATGTTTGACTTATACAAAATATAAATAATGGAATGAAATCTTTAAATAGACTACCCAATTAGTTCTGTAAACAATGAATACTTTATAGATATTTAAATAGTTTTACATTACTAAATTTATGTCTATCAAGCAGTGGTGATAGACTAATAAAAAGAATGGCATCTTCTCTTTTTGAAGACGGTTACAACATCTGAACAGTATATTTTCTCATCTTGGCTACTTTTAATGGAAAAAAAAAATGCCCTAGCTTGATGTAGGTGAACCTTTTATTCACTGAAAGGAGAACAAAATAGAATATTAAGGCTTGAAAACAAAAGTTCTGCACTAACATGCCCACTTTCTGAAGACATGATGTCTTGGACAGTGGTGAGACACGCCCAGCCCAGTGAAGAGGGGTACCTATCCTCACAATAAGCATGCATTACTCCACACCCTGAGATCCCTGCATGTGTCATGTTATTGTTTGATCTTCAAGTTGAGTGTTAACATGAGCATAACACTAGCAAAACATTTCATGATTAAAATGATACGGATACAAACTTGGCATGATGCTTAGCTTCTAGGTTTGTCTTTTTCCTGTTTGACAAAGAAAGTGAAGAAAATGTATCTATATTTACTTACTAACAGAGTGTAATTTCAATGGTCAATTATATACCCACCATATTTCAGGTAATGAATTGAATAACCACTCATGTTGTCTCATAATTTTTTTTAAGATGGAGTTTAACTCTTGTTGCCCAGGCTGGAGTGCAATGGCACCATCTCAGCTCACTGCAACCTCCACCTCCTGGGTTCAAGTGATTCTCCTGTCTTAGCCTTCTCAGTAGCTGGGATTACAGGCACCCACCACCACACCCAGCTGACTTTTTGTATTTTTGGTAGAGATGGGGTTTCACCATGTTGGCCAGGCTGGTCCCAAAGTGTTGGGATTACAGGCGTGAGCCATCATGCCCAGCCTGTCTCATGATTCTTTTAGCAGCAAAAATCCACCAAAAGAAAACTAACAAATTAAATGAGAAATTCTTGAAATATTGACAGTAGAAAATTATAAAATGACAATATCAATAGTTAATAGGATATGATGATATATGCTTATTAATTCAGTGTACTTATTAACATGTATAAGGTATCTTATGCTTTCAACAGCAATGAAAATGGAAATAACTCCTTAGCAGTGAGCAAAGAACCTTTATTCAGGAAGATGTTTAAGTAAAAAGCAATTGGAAAATAAATAGTTATATAATTTATATATCTACATTACTTCTTTTGTAATCAAGGAGGTCATAAGGACCCTCTTAAATAAATTGCTTAGTATTTCCAGGATCCATGTGATTGTTACCAATTCTTAGACATCCTTTCTACCTTCTTAGTTTTTCCTCTTTAGCTAACTCATATTTATAAACAAATGCTACAAACCAAATACTTGGAAAATGGAGAAATAATAATCACATCATAATCAGTTTGAGAGATATTAATTTTTAGTCTTAGTTGTGGTTTTGTTAATTATTCTATATTGATCTCACTGCTATGCCATTCACCCCACCTTCTGTCGGTGTGCTGGCAAAACATCATTTAGTGAATATTAAAGGTGCACTGATACTACCTTGTTTATGTTTGTTTCTCTGATAACATGCTTTTTGTCATTTTTACATATAAACTGGAAAATAGTTGAAAGAAAAAATTATTTTTCTTTGAGAAAAGTCTGGGAAATGACGAGAGAATTATAAAAAAAAAACCTACTTTTTATACACTCTTTCATCTCAAATGTGTACAGTAATAAATTTTTATTTCCTTTACTCTTTATTCATTAATATTATTTTAATTTTGAATCAACTAGTTAGGAACAGGAGGGACTGGTTAGGCAAATTTATGTAAATCCTGGAAGGCTTTTTTTTAAAAATATGTTTGGAGCAGTAATAATCATGAGAAGGATCTGTGAATCAGATTTATTGGAGTTGTTGTGCTGTTGTTCCCAGTAATAGGTATCTCCAAGGTAGAAAAGTGGAGTTTGCTTGGATCTCACCTCAAGCCTATGAGAGGGGCTTCAACCTGCCTTTAGTTCCCTCCTCCTGGGGCACAGAGTAGCTTGCTATTTGTCTCCTGCCTGGAAATTTAAGGTCAAGACACAGACTGGCTTAATGCTGATGGACCAGGCTGGACACAGATGGCTGAACTGAGGTTGGGCATGCACTCTGGGGCTTGTCAGGGCAAATATTGCTGGAGGATTTCACAGGAAATACATGAGGATCATAAATGAGTCATGAATCATAAATAAACTGTCTATGCAGAGTCACTGTATATTCTGTACGAGGAATTTGGTCTGAAAGCAATTGTCCTTCAGTCCTGAAAAAGTCAGGAATAGCAACTTGGGAGTCGGAAAGGTTAGGTAAAAAAGGAACAAGGAGGCAATCATATTCATTTTCCTACTTGGGACGCCCACACAGCTGACTCAAGCCAGAGAGACGAGATTTAACTTTAAATCCAGTCCAGAATGTTGATTTTTTGTACTGGATATTCTAATATCTGAATCAATGTTGTATTTTGTGAATGAAAATGATACATGATTTATAATGTAAAACCAAGGGTTCTCAACTTTAATTGCACATTTGAATCACCTTGGAATATTTATGTTATTTATTTTTTGGGTGGGAGCAGACATTGTGCTTTATTCATCTCTCTATTCACAGGCCCTAAAGCATTAATAAAAATACATAGAAATTGTCATTTAATTGTTTTGTTGATAGGTCTGGGCATCAGTGTATTTAAGAGTTTACCACGTGATTCTGTTTTACAGCCTATGTTCAGAACCACTAATTTAAAGAAACAGTAAACTCAAGGAACCAGTTGGAGATTTCATCTTGGGAAACAGAAGAAATGGATCCCAGTGAACAAATGTAAGATTTGAGTGTGAAAGAAAAATATGGTGCTTTATGACTGCTACAGGAGTTGTGCTTGTTCAGTGTTTTAGCTGCTCATTTATTATCTCATTTTATTCTCACATTAAGAACATAAAGAACTGATTGATAACCACATTGAAACCACATAGAGAGGAAACTTGTCTAGGTACAGGCCTGTTGTCTTTTCATTCATGTAGCTTTGCTGCATGTCAACACAAAAGGAAACAAATAGTATATGAATTCAAGGGAAAAAAAATGAGAATAGATTTTAAAAATCTAGGAAATGTGAAGATTAAGCTTTCACTCTGTACTTCTTGCCAGAGATGTGACGTCCTCTCTATAAACTTACCTCTTATGCCCCAGGTCAGGATCTCTTTTATGGCTACCAGTTTTCGGCATCATAATTCCACCCTGCCTTCTACCACTATCACCCACTTCTGAACATATGGCTTGGATCAGGGAAATACCTGTAGGAAAACAGCTAACATTTTACCATATCTTGTAAGAAAGTTGGATCAAAGAACATAAAGCAGTTCAGGCTAACAGTTTGCACCTGTGTTTAGTGTGAAAACATTAAAAATAAATACAATTTCTGTTAATTTAAATTAATAGAAAAAATTAACTATGGCCAATGATAACTGGCTTTGTGTCTTTCTCATTTTTCACTTACTAAAATGATGCCATATTTTTTTTCAAATTTATGTATATGAGAATTATTATAATTAAATAAAAGCTATACTTAAAATTAACTTATTAGATGCATAAAAGTAAAGACATTATTTGTAGTAATTGTGTTTACCACATATTAGAGCAACTGACTCATTTGAAAGGATAAAATAATACCATGACATTATTGGAAATGTTCTCTAATTAGAATTCAAATAAGCTTATTTTCTTTTTTTCAAATATTATTTCACAATGGAATATGGACCAGATGCATAATTTATGTTAGTATCGAAACATATTATGTTTCTTAAATACAAACAGCAGTTCAAGCTTTCATGCCTTTTCTCATGTTTTAAGCATTGGGAGATGGCTCTTAATAATGTTTTCCTTTTTCTGCACAGTCTAGGCTTTCTGAGCAAAAACTACTGAAAACCTTGGTTAAAGAATGATTAAATGGCAGACATGACTTAGAAGTTAGAGAAAATGTATTCCTCCAAAAGATTAGAGATTTATCTTCCTCAGAGTAATTTGCTCACATTCCAGGTGGAGACCTTCCTCTTCCCTAACTGAAAAATATGTGTTTATATTCCCTAAAAAAAGGTGTCTATCTCTCTTCCTCCCTCGCTTTCTAGGGAAGAGTAGGCAAAGGCATCAGCCACACAAAAGCTCTGAGTTTCATTGTATTGGGTTCTACATTTAATGATTCCTTTCCAGTGGTACAACCCCTCTGCACAATGATGTGTAAACCTGGCCCTTGTCATATCTCCCTATGGGGAACTGGAGCATCGGAACTAGTGCTAAGATACTCTGTGAGTAATAAACAGAAGCCTTTACTCCAATCCAGAGAGCTCATATTTCCTGACAGAAAAGAAATATACAAACCCATGCATGCATGCATACATGCACACATCAGATATATGTATATGTGATGTGTTATGTATATGTATATGTAATTTGTGTGTTAAGTGTATGTAAGTGTTTCCTCCTCTTGAAACATCCACTTCCCAACTCCCCATCTATCCTTTCTGCTTGGGAAATACCACTCTTCATCTAGAATCTGTCAATGTTCTCTTCCAATGAAACTATGCCTAAGAATTACAACACTGATGATGTGTGTCTATAGTGCTTTGTGCATAATTCTTCAAATACTTATGACTTTGCCTTATAATGTTTGGATAACAGTACATCTTCCCTTTTGAGTTAGAGTCTTAAAAGACCTCTTCTAACCATGTTCTAGTCATTGTTTTATCCTGGCAGCTATCACATCCCCCAGGATATAGTAAGTGATTAATAAATAATTAATTAGTGAATACTAAGAGGTTCTAGTGGGTTCTGAGGAGATTATAATATTTGTCATCTTTAGGCTACAAATCAATTTTTACAGGTGTGAAATTTTTAAATAAATATAATAGAAAGGCTAGTAAGCAAATGCATAAAGGGAAGGAGGTAGAAGCAATCTGATTCGTATGCATGGCTGATCTTACAGATTTGCAAATTTGTTAGTTGATTTCAGGATGAAGATGTTAAATTGGCTAATTGTTTTGTAAAGAAGCAAAAATTCTCCTTACCTAATCTAATGATCCTTGTTTTCACTTCCAAACCACCCTCTAAGCTCATTATCCAAATTCTGTAATCCAGACACTAATTCACTATATAAATATTGGTAATGTCATTGGTAAACTGTATTTAAATCATTCATTGATGAAACAACACTCACAATACTACTATTCTCTAAAAACAGAGGAGTCTTAACAATTTACCAAAATTTAAATAACAACAAAATATGAGGTAGATTCCCAATTTCAGAAAGAATATATATATTTTTTCAACTATACACCAACTTTTAATACATAGATCCTATGTAGTATTTAAATACGTAGTTGTTTTTCCAAAGCAGCATAAAGTTTTTGGTAAAAAGGTAATTTGTAAACTTCACTGAAACTATCTTGTTTCATGGTTCTCATTGGAACCATGAAATATGGACTAATTTGACTAAGGAGGAGGCAAATAATATCAAAATGCAGTTTAAGATCAATGACAAAGAAATCCTATGGCTTCTTTTTCTTTGTACCATAAAATAAGAATATGTTAGAGAAAAATATTAGAGGATATGTAAAACTGATTTCTCTAAGAAGCAAGCAATACATAGATACATTATACATACAAAAATAATCTTCCTTTAAAAATCCCAAAAATTTATTTTCAGAAGAATGTTGACCATAACACATAAATAGTGTCACTAATAATTATTCAAAATGTACAGTGCCCTGGCCTCAATCCTCCTCATGCTGTTACAGATTGAGATCATAAGAATCCTCACTTTTTTTGTCTACATAGAAATAAAATTAAAAAAATTATAATATATTTAAACATTATAAATATATAGAAAAGAAGAACTTTATATGTTATTGATCTTAAGTTTCTATTTATCCCTCCTAACATTGCCCCTCAGAAAGCTTCCATATACAGATCAACTGAAATCACTTCACCTTTTAATACTTGTCACCTCATACAACCAACAGATTGAATCGCCTGTGACTACACTGCTTCTTCTAAAAAGATGATACAAAATATCCTTACTTACTCCCGAATTTGTTAAAAGCTTTCTCTTTATTTCCCTGAGCAGCTTTTCCCTCATTATTCCACACTCGCCACTTAGCTAAAATATAAAAACAACTATATTCTAGTTCTATTAATGACTCAAATTACTTTGGACATTCTTTTTCCTAAATCCACACACTTTCTTTTCCAGAATAAGTGTGTGTATATGTAAGATAAATGTGACATACTAATGCACATATATATAAATGAATGTGTAACTGTGTGTACATATATTTATGTAAAATGACAAGAATTAGTACTTATTCCCAAATACAGTATTCTCAATGATGATGGAAATACTGATAGGTGGAAAGAAAAACAAAGACAAAAGTTTAAAGCCATTTCAGTCACTTTGATTAAATGTTTTACATTTCACTATGCATTAAAAAAAACACATGAGGTCACCCAATGACATTTAACAGCACATCATGGCTTTAAAGTATAATTCACTTTGCACCTTCATTTTCATCTTATAATTTCCCTTCCTTTTCATTGTGAGCTCTTACAGAAAATGACATCTAATACATGCAGCACTTTGGCTATTACGGAGATTCTTGCTATTATAGGTCCAAATATTCTGCCTTTTATCTTCCATAACTTTGCTTTAATGATAGAGCATTGTGAGAAAGTGAGCATATGTTTGTATGTTTCGGGTGAATATACTGGAATTGTTGAAAGCTATTGTGTGTGGCCAGTAGGCTTGTACCAGATGCGTGACGTTTCTCACAGCAATTTGGAAAGAGTCAGTGGCTGTTAGGGAAAGAGCTTAGAGAGACCTTTCTGTCAAGCAGGAATAGAGTGGCATTACCTTTTTCCTGCTATCCAGCTGCCTGGGGAATAGCTGGCAGTGGTCAAAGATATCCCCATTATCCAAATGGAGGCAATAGTGGTGTTGCTCATCTGCTGTTCTCAGCATGCAGAAGGCCCTCTCATTGACCTAATTCTCCCGCTTCCTCCCCAGGTTCATCAAAAAGAATTGCTGGTTATAATATACACACATTACCTTTCTACTCAAGTCTATTCTCCAGGCAGTTATAAATGCACACAAAGCCTCTCGTTATTGCGTGATCTATACAACAAACTAGAAAATACCTCTAAATTACGTGTAATTGACTTTTCAGAATATGTACTGCTTTATCACCTGGTATCTCTCAATTTGAATATTCTATTCAGCAGGATATCCGTTTTGCTCTCTGACACCATTTTTTTCTACCCTTCAAGAGATGGCATTTCTTTTAAACTGTGATACATTGGATGAGTTATTTCTGCACTTGAATGATGTACTTTCTGCATTTAAATTTTAATTCAGTAGTTGATTTACCTGAGCATTCAAGGTTCATTAGATCTGTCCTAAAAATGAGAACTACCCTACCAACTCTTCTGACTTCTCAGTTAAAATAAAGGAACTAAAAATTACCCAGGTCCCTTAGCCTGAACTACATTCAGGCTAAGGTATAAAGTTACTGAAAGTATAAAAGTGCTGCAAAGAAAAATAAACTGTTTAAAGAGAGAGACAATTTGAAAGAGATAAAATGATAATATTAATTTGAGTTTTTCTAATTGATACGAAGGTGACTCATGTATAAAAGCAAAGATACTGTGAACACTGACAGAAGACTCGTTCTGTGTTTCTGGGTCAATACAGAAGATGTAGATTTGAGAATTTGTGAGAACTTTGAGAATTCAAATTTATGTGATAAACCAGCTGTTCAAATAACTCAGTTGTCAGAAAAACAGAGACCTAAGACAAAGACATGGGGAGTTTTCACAATTAAGTGAATGCACAGGAAGATAAGCCAGAAAGGGAAAGAAAGGAGACATGATCAATGTGTGTTATGAGTGGGGCTTTGCCCTGGGTCTTTTGCCACCATTATTTTATCTTTCCAACATTTTTATGTAATAAACAATTTTACAGATATTATTTTAAAAATGGCTTCATGAGATTGAGTGACTTAATCCAGCTCTAATCACTAATAGGTAGAAAGTCAGAAGGAGAAAGGGAAAGTAAAGGGGAATGGAAAGAATATCATGCCAGGAATGTAAAGCAAAAAGAATTTCAGAAAGGATTTGGGGAGAAGGAGTTCATGGTGTCAAATGCCTAAAGGGTTGTTGAGATTTAATCTGAGTAATGCCTAGTAAGAAAGCTTAAAATGAAAGAATATAATTTATTTGTTCATTTTTTTTTGAGACTTATTCTCTAGACTCCAGAGATTTTATTAAATATCTCAAAGCTGTTTCCTTGTTTTGGCCTAAATTTTACATTCTCCCTAAACACTTCCTTCTTTTTTGTTTTTATATTTCCTGGAACTTGAGTGAGAGTTCTATATGACTTTTAAACATAGAGAGCAAAAGCGTATGATATTCAGTTACCTAAATTAGAGACTCCACTGCTAATTATAATCTATATGAGATTAGGATGCTGAAATGGGGCTGAACCAGAAGACAATGGAATAGTTATTACAATAAAATATAGTATATGGATCACTATATAAAAGATATAGCTTCAGAACATCACATTACTTACTTCTGACATAGGAAATAAAGTGGTCAATAAAATAGTAAGGATTGTCAAGCCAGACTTATCACCACATCAAAACAGCCCTAGTGAGATCAAGGAATCCACATGCACTGGTTTTGGGTCTTATAACTTAAACCCTCACGCAATGTCTTATCAACAGATGACATCAACAACTATACCTAACTCTTGCTATCACTTACCTATGAGTATTGTCCTGGTTCAATTTCACTTTTTTTGATGTTATTTCTGTCTCAATTCATGATGATTTCATCATACAAAATGCTTACTTACTAAGGAACTCTTGTCTCTCAGTGATTTTGTCCTTCATCTCACAGCCGTGGTCCTACCCTAGAGTTGTCACTTACCAGCCTATCTATAATCTCAGAATCATGACTCCATTCCTTAGGCCATCACTGTACTGGCAACTCACCACCTCACTTTCTCCATCCCGAACAATCACTGAATCCAAACACATAACCAATGCATTGATGCGATCACCTTTTATGGTTCTCTCACACTATTAATTTTTTCTCTATCCTTCTTTCCTGTCTTAAAATCCAAGGTCAATGTAAGTAATCTTTATACTTCTGTCATTCTATCTCACTCACCTTAAAAGAGCCCAACCCTATTTAAATTCAGTTCCATCTTCCAGGTTGCTGCATGCATTCAGCTAAATGGGGCTGGAGAAAGCACACAGCCACACTGACTGGCCTTGTGTTTATGAGCACAAACCTCAAGTGAGCTTCCTATGACACCTGACTGACATTCAGGCTGTACTTTCCTCATGTACTAATGCCCTAAAATACTTTCCACACAGATGATGATCCCACACCTTATGCTCTGTCCTCAAACCTCTGACACTTCACTTACCATCTTGATGCTTAGCTGAAAATTGTTCTCTATTTCATGAAGTAGAACTAGGAAAGCAATCAAAAGAGAACTTTTACAGAATCTAACTCTTAGCCACAAGTATTTATACACATAGACATCCGTTACCATAAATGAAGTATTTATGCTTTCATCTAATGTTATCTTCCTTTAATGTATTATATTCTCATAGACTTAAGGACAACACTTGAACAATGTTTTCTTTTTTATCATTCTCATCAAACTTTCCTTGTCTACTGGATTCGGCCCATTAGTATGTAGGTATTCTATTAATTATATTCTGTGAAATACATTAGACAACAATAATAATAACAAGAACAAAAAATTTTCCACTCATTTTTCTCTTTGCATTAGAGTTCTTCAAAAAAGTACCTGGGACTGTATACAAATTTTCATCTTGTATTTTTTTCTTAAACTCATTCTAATTGGGCATTTAGTTTTACCATTCCATTGGAACGTCTCTAAAATATCACCAATGGCCTCTACTTTGCTAACTCCCATGACAAATGTTCTGTCCTTACTATATTTTACAAATCAAAAGCATTGCACATAATTGATCTCTAAGATACTGTATTTCATGACTTTTTTTCTTTATTTCATTATTCACTTATTATTAGTCTTCTTTGCTGGGTCTTCATCTCCTTCATTTGTTAATGGTGAAATGACTCAGATCTCAATCCTTTCTCCTAAACTCCAGACTCACGTATCTGACTTTCTACTAAACATCATCACCTGGCTGTATAATAAAAACCTCAAGTTTAACATATTGTAAAGGAATAACCAATCTTTTCTCAAAATCTACTCTATCATTTTCTTCTTTGTCACAGTTGTTGACATCGGACATCATTCTGTCTCAACATCCTTGTGTTATCTTTCATGACTTTTCTCTTCATATTTTATATCATATCTGTTAGAAATCTTGTTGAATGTAGTTACAAAATAGATTTGGCATTCAGCCATTTATCACTAGGGGTTACCACAAGTTGTAGGAGTGACTAGGAAGTGGATATTCAGTTGAGGACACTGACATTGAGAAAAATCAGATTTCATTTGACTACTGGTAATATGATTTTCAGTATTAACCCACCATTGAATGCACAGAAAAGCTGATGAGGAACAGGTGCCACTTGATCAATTGTGACCTCAAGTTGTTAGGCCCTGCCTAGAACTTCTTAATACATGGCATAGGTGCAGGAATTATAAAGGAAGAAAAGCCACACATTATTAAGGGCTTTTTGTTAGTTTAATTTTTTAAAAATAGAGTTGGGGTTTTGCTATGTTGCCCAGGTTGGTCTTCAACTCCTGGGTTCAAGTGATCCTCCTATCTCAGCCTCCCAAAGTACTGGGATTACAGGTGTGAGCCATCATGCCTGGCTTAATGGCTTTTTAATAGTACTCTGTTACTAAATTCACTAGTGAAATATGGCTCAATGAATATTCTGAGATTGATCAATTAGATGAGTAATTCCTTTCTCCTAGTGAGTTGCAAGGAAGGAAATTAAACTATGTGGAAATTACATATAGAGAGACATGTAACCCGCTCCTATTATACCTTGTTACATTTTCCTTAAAATAAAAAAAATTAAACACATTTATCTTTCCTTCAGTCCATCCTCAAAATAAAACATTTTCCTTTCCTCTCTCCTTGATTACGATCCCCCAGGCTACCTAAATGACAAAAGGGCTTCATCTTACCTCACTCATTATACATTAATTTTCAGATACTGCATACAGTTTTTAACTGACATAAAAACTACAGAAATATGCAAAATTCCTAAGTATGAAGTGTTTTTTTTTTTTTTTTTTTTTTTATCAGATGGAGTCTTGCTCTGTCACCCAGGGTGAAGTGCAGTGGCACGATCTCAGCTCACTGCAACCTCTGCCTCCTGGGTTCAAGCAATTCTCGTAGCTGGAATTACAGGTGTGCACCACCACACTAGGCTAATTTTTGTATTTTTATTACTGATGGGGTATCACCATATTGGTCAGGCTGGTCTAGAACTCCTGACTTCGGGTTCTGCCCACTTCAGCCTCCCAAAGTGCTGGGATTACAGGTGTGACCCACTGTGCCCATCCAGTTGTGGAAATTTTTATAATGTCAGGATATCTGTAACAACCACTCAGAGGTAACCACTTTCCTGATTTCTGTCATCATAAACTTGTCTAATTTTAAATTTATATAAATGTAGTCATAAAGTATGTTCTATTTTGCATCTAATTTGTTTCACTGAAAATTAATTTTTTGATATTCCTCTATATTGTGTGCAAAGGTAGCTTGTTAATTCTCATTGGCTTTATATTATTTAGTTGAATGCATATGCCACAACTAATTTTTTTATTGTACTATTAGTTTTTGGTTCTTTTGAAACAAATGCTATGAGCATTTTAATATGCCTTTTGGTGAACCTGTGAATACATTTCTGTTGAGAATATGCTTGAGTGAAATAGCTGATTATGGGGTATGTTCATCCTCAGCTTTATTGATATAACAGTTTTCCAAACTTGTACGAGTAAATATTCTCTTCAGAAAAGTATGACAATTTCAGTCAGCTTATACACTCAGAAATACTTACCAGTGTTATACTTTTTTATGTTTTTCAAAAATTATTGTATCCATTCTGGTGATGATTAGTAATATCACACATACTTATATGCTTTTATTTGCACTCCCTTGATGATTAATCAGGTTTTCATAAGTTATCTTTAGGATGCATTTCTTATTAGAGCATTTTTTAAATTAAACATTTGCTTTCATCTTTTCCTGCTTTGTAGATTTTTTTCTATATTTTAGATACAAATTCTTTGTGAATACATGGAATGCAAGTAGTTTCTGTGTCTCCATGGTTTGCCTTTTTATACTTTCACATTGTGTGTGTGTGTGTGTGTGTGTCTAGAGGGGGTCACACTTATATTGCCTAGGCGGGTCTTGAACTCCTAAGCTCAAGCAATCTTTCTATATTGGCCTCACACAGTGCTGGGATTACAGGCATGAACTACTGTGCCTGTCCCCTGTATCTTTAAATAAACTGGAATTTATATATTTAAGAAAGTTAAATTATTCTCTTTTCCTTTATGATTTTTGTTACCATTTACTAGTTTAAGAAACGTTTGCATACCTCAGTTATAGTTTTCTACTTATTGCTTGGATAGAATCTTTATTGTTTTTCCATACACATATCAATGTCAGTTCAACCATTGTTCATCTTCTGTGTTATGTAAGGCAAGGGTCAAGATGCTTTTATAAAATATGATATTCAGTTCACCCACAATTATTTTGTAATGAGACCATCATTGACCACTAAATTGAGATGCTTCATTTTTATATATAAATTAATAATTTACATAGAATTATAACTTTTGGACTCTACTCCAATGTTTTATGTGTTTATTGATGAGCAGGTTTCAATAAATCAGGGTATATTTCTAATACTGGGAATGCAAGTCTTTCCACTTCGTTCTTAAAGTTTATAACCTTGGCTCTTCTTTGGTGTTTGATTTCCATATAAGTGTTAATTATCTTCTGAATTCTCACAAGTAAATGCTGGTAGAATATTTTATTTGGATTGTATTAAATACATTGATCAATCTGAAGAAAATAGTGTTCTCCAATTCTTAACATGTCGTATCTCTTTTTTTATTTAGACATTCCTTAATTTTTTCATTGCAGTGCTCAGTGGTTTTATTAATAGAATGCTTACATATCTTTCATTAGATTTATTCTAAGAAATTTGATGTGATCTTTGCTATTGCAAGTTTTCATTTTGAATTATTTTTGGTTGTATATGGAAATTATATTATTATTTTATGTTATATCAAAAGATGTTATTACATTCACTTATCAATACTTATTAATTCTCAAAGCATGTTTATAGATTCTTTGGATTTTTCTGCATATGAAAATCATCATTGCAAACAAAAGCCAAAATAGACAAGTGGGATCT
>CAUYQU010020625.1:0-28059 GCA_963574635.1 Cheracebus regulus | reverse complement strand
TCCATCCACGTTGAAGTTCAAGAAGCACTGATGGAACACGCTGTTATGTTTCAGTTTTCTCTTAACATCACCCCCTCGAATGTAACCTCCAGGTCAGCAGCAGTTCCTACAAGATTCTTTTGTTGACTGCTCCATCCACAGGTGGCTAGAAAGCGGTCTGGCTATAATAGGGCTTTCAATATATTTATTGACAGCAGGTGCCCCAGGTTCTAGCTCTGAGCACAGGGGAGATTAATACTGTGTCCTTCCTACAGAGAAATCAGTTGCACACGCTCTCTGTTCAAGCCCATTTGCTCGAGCTCCTGGGTCAGAGCTACGAAACTAATCCCTGAGCCCAGCGGGAGGATCCACTAGTCCACACCCTCGACTTCTCTCAGCCTCTTCAGCCCCTTCTCAAGTACTTGAAGAGAATGTGATCATTTTACAGGCATCAGAAAAAGGCAAGTTTGGAGTAAGCACCTTTTTTTCCTCACACTCCTACCCCTTCTGTTTACCCAATGGTTTAACCTGGTTGGAGGCAACCATCATCTTGCCTGGATTAGTAAATCCCGATTGGTCTCCCTGCTTTTCATTTTTTGATCACATCATGCCACACCTCTGCTCAAAATCTGCTTCACCCAGATTTAAAGCCTATGTCGTCTACAAGACCCTCATGATCTTACTCCCATCCAGTCACCTCTGTGACTTTTTTTTTTTTTTTTTTTTTTTTTTGAGATGGAGTTTCGCTCTTGTTGCTCAGGCTGGAGCGCAATGGCGCAATCTTCGCTCACCGCAACCTCCGCCTCCCGGGTTAGGGGATTCTCCTGCCTCAGCCTCCTGAGTAGCTGGGATTACAGGCATGCGCCACCCTGCCCTGCTAATTTAATATTTTCAGTAGCGATGCGTTTTCTGCATATGGTCAGGCTGGTCTTCGTGATCCGCCCACCTCGGCCTCCCAAAGCACTGGGATTACAGGCGTGGGCCACCACGCCCGGCAGTGACAAATTTTTATACAACTCTCTACAAGAATTTTGCTCCCGACACCGGGCCTCCCTGCTGCTTGCCAAACCCAATCCTATCTGGGCCTTTGCTGTAGCTGATGTCTGCGTGCCTGGGGATGCCCCGTGACCAACTCCCTTTACCTGCTTCAAGTTCTTTGCTCGTAGAGTATTTTCTCATTGCAGCCTCTTCCGACCACCCTAGGAGATTCTTTTGGAACATTAAGATTTAATGACTGTACTGTTGGGTTTCAGACTGTGTGGGGCCCGTTGCCCTTTTCTTTTGGCTGACTTCTCCCTTTTTGTAATGGGGATGTTTACCCAATGCCTGTACCCCCATTTTACCTTGGAAGTAAATAACTGATTTTCATTTTACAAGCTCGTAGGTGAAACACAGCCACCTGCCCCTTGCTGCAACTCCTTATCTAGAACTTTACGTCTGTTTGCATTTTCATAGCACTTGGCACCTAACCTAATTTACCTACTGAGCCCGGTGTCGATTTTCTACCCCCACCTTCTCTAGAATGTTAGAACCTTTTGCTCCCAGATGCCTGAAAACCCGTTGACGAATGGATGAATTCTGTTTTCTGTTTGTTTTTGAGACGGAGTCTCGCCCTGTCACCCAGGCTGGAGCGCAGTGGCGCTCAAGCGATTCTCTTAGCCTCTCAGCCTCCCGAGCAGCTGAGATTGCAGGCGCGTGCCACCACGCCCGGCTAATTTTTTGTATTTTTGGTAGGGACTGGGTTTCACCATGTTGGCCAGGGTGGTATCAAACCCCTGATCTCAGGTGATCCACCCGCCTCGGCCTCCCAAAGTGTTGGGATTACAGGCGTGAGCCATCGCGCCCGGCCCTGACCTTTCAATTACTTGAAGACGAATTCGATCTGGCGAGACGAGAAGGGGTTGAATACTTGCGTTTTGGTGAAAGGAAGGTGAGACCAAATCCCAGCCCTGCTCTGCCGCGGCGCTGGGTCCCCGGGTCCCTCCGCGGGTGGGCGGTGGGGCCGCAAGTTATCTCTCCTCTTTGTCTCCCTCCCTCTCTCGTCCTCTCGGGTCTCCGTTTCAGATCCAAGATCCTCAGCCGCGTGCCCAGCTGCGCCCACCCAGCCCCCAGGAGACCCGTGGGCCTATCTCGCGCCCTCGCTAGGTCCGGCAACCAGGAGCGGGAGAGACCCGAGCGCCGAACGCGTGTCCCCGCCTCCCCACGAGGGCGCGGGGTATGCAGATGAGCACGGCGCGCGGAAGCTGCCGGTCAGGCCAGGCTTGGGACCAACCCCCGCCCTGTCCCGCGCAGGGACAACCCCAGTGCTGCCGGCGGGTTCCCCTAGCGGTGAGGGTGGGGCGAGGGGGCTGGAGAGTGTGACGGAGCTGGCGACGCACGAGGGAAGTGACCGTGTGTTGAGAGCGTGGCGGGCGCGAGAGTGTGAGAGGAGGCGGGACGGTCTCCTCATACTTGCCTGGCGGGAGAGATATGATCACGAAAGTGGTCTGTTGCACACAGAGGGTGTGGATGGAGCAGTCAACAAAAGAATCTTGTAGGAACTGCTGCTGACCTGGAGGTTACATTCGAGGGGGTGATGTTAAGAGAAAACTGAAACATAACAGCGTGTTCCATCAGTGCTTCTTGAACTTCAACGTGGATGGAATGCACATTGTGACGCAGTAGATGTTGCGAAGGTGGGGCCTAAGAGTGTGCGTCCTTAATAAACTACTCGCGTCACTTCCAAGGTGCCAGATGCCGCTGACGCTGCTGGTCGAGGGCCACACTGCTACTGAGCAGCAACGCGCTTTAAATACTACAAGGGGGCGGGAGAGAAAGAGGCCGTGCACGGTGGCTCACACCGTAACTCCAGGACCTCGGGAGACCGAAGGGAGCTAATCCCGCACTCAGGGGATCTAGAACCACTCCGACCAGCACGGTGAAACCGCAGGAACCTGAATGACACGCTGACCAGAAAAACGTTGTCCGTCAGCCACGTGGACCGCCGACACCGCAAGCGAGATTAGAAGACCGCGGTCGCGCCTCCAGCAAAGAAAACGAATTAGCAGCAAACTCGCAAAGTCTGACATTGGAAACGAGAAAACACCAGGAGAAAGCGCGAACGCAGTCCCCCACTACCACAAATTATGCAGTCGAGTTTCCCACATTTGGGGAAATCGCAGGGGTCAGCACATCCGGAGTGCAATGGATAAGCCTCGCCCTGGGAAAACCACCTTCGTGATCATGGTATCTCCCCTGCAAAAGTAGAACTACCGTTGGATCTAGCAATCCCATTACTGGGTATCTACCCAGAGGAAAAGAAGTCATTCTGCAATAAAGATGCTTGCACATGCATGTTTATAGCAGCACAATTCGCAATTGCAAAAAATGTGGAACCAACCCAAATGCCCAAGTGGATAAACTGTGATTGTGTGTGTGTGTGTGTGCGTGTGTGTGTGTATATGTGTGTGTGTATATATATGATTATATGTATATATATACATATATGTGTGTGTGTGTGTATATATATATATATATATATATATACACACACACATATAATCTCAGGAATGGAAAACCAAACATTGTATATTCTCACTCATAAGTGGGAGCAAAGATATAAGGATGCAAGGATATAAAAATGACACAATGGACTTTGGGGGCTTATGGGGAAAGGACGGGAAGGGAGTAAGGGATAAAAGACTACAAATTGGGTATAGTATATACTGCTTGGGTGATGGGTGAGCCAAAATCTCACAGATCACCACTAAAGAACTTATGTAACCAAACACCACCTGTTCCCCTATAACCTATGGAAACAAAAAATTTAAAAAAAATTTTTTTTAAAGTTTTTATAATCTTTTACTTTGTTCTACCCAAAAGTCTTACCCAGACCCTTATCATGACCTCAAAAGGTCAAGGAGAGAAAAAGGAAACAAGGCAGATGTGCAAATACATAACATATAACACCTTTTTTCTTTTGAGACGAAGTTTTGCTCTTGCTGCCCAGGCTAGAGTGCAATGTGCAATCTTGGCTCACCGCAATCTCTGCCTCCCAGATCAAGTGATTCACCTGCCTCATCTTCCTGAGTAGGTGGGATTACAGGTATGCGTCACCGGGCCTGGCTAATTTTTTGCATTTTTAGTAGAGTCGGGTTTCTCCTTGTTGGTCAGGCTGGTCTTGAACTCCCGACCTCAGGTGATCCACCCGCCTCTCCCAAAGTGCTGGGACTACAGGCGTGAGCCACTGTGCCCAACCTACATAACACCTTTTTTGAACCCCAAGCAGAATATTTTCTCCTTTATCCAATTAAAAAAAATTAAATTTAAATTTAAAAACTTGTCAATGGCCCAATAGATCTGGCCTGTATTCATCTGTTCTCATACTGCTATAAAGAAATACCTATGTCTGAGTAATTCATAAAGAAAAGAGATTTATTGGCTCAGGGCTTCACAGGCTACACAGGAAGTGTGGCTAGGGAGGCCTTAGGAAACTTACAATCATGGTAGAAGGTGAAGGGGAAGTAGGCACATCTTACATGGCTGGAGCAGGAGAACAAGAGAGAGGAGGGAGGTGTCACACACTTTTAAACAACCAAACCTCATGAGAACTCTATCACAAGAATAGCACCTGGGGGAAAAGTCCACCCCGATGATCCAATCACCTCCCACCAGGCCTCACTTCCAACATAGGGGATTACAATTTGACATGAGATTTGGGTAGGAAAACAAATCCAAACCATATCAGGGCCACAGAAAGAGCCCCTGAAATATTAGTAGTGACAACATATACGTTGTCCCTCTCCTCCATTGTGCCAAAAAACGTATAAGATGTTTTACACATTTTTCTGAAATCAAGAGGCACTATATCGTTCTTATCTAATGGCTTCGTAAGCCTCTCAAAGAAATTTTTCTGGACCGGTACAGTGGCTAATACCTGTAATCCCAGCCCTTTGGGAGGCCAAGGCGTTAGGATTGCTTCAGCCCATGAGTTCAAGACCAGCCTAGGTAACAGAGTGAGATCTTATCTCTACAAAAGATTTAAAAATTAGGTAGTGCATGCCTGTGGTTGCAGCCTACTGGGAAGGCTGAGATGGGAGGATCACTTGAGCCTGGGAGGTTGAGGCCACAGTGAGCTGTGATCACAACATTGCACTCCAGCCTGGGTGACAGAGCAAAATTGTCTAAAAAAAAAAAACTTTTTTTTAGTTTAACATGATGTTTTGAGCTCATGTTGATTGGCAATAAATATGGCCTTCCTAAGTAATACGCACCTTTCAGGTTTACCTTTCTAATTTCAACAACTCATCTTTTGATTTTTTTTTTTAATTTGGGGAACATCTGTTGATCTCTTGGCACTATTGCTGCCCTCCATGCTTCTGAAAATTCACAAAAAATTGTTTTGTTGTCATTTCTATAAGATCTATTAGAATGTAATTTGCTAGGTCCTAGATTCTTGACCACATTCATTGAGTGTGAGGGTTTCATTGCCTCTTTCAACAACATTCACCCTACAGTCATCTGTCAAGCATCCATCCAGGTACTGGGATGGAGCTATAAAACATATTAAAAGTCCCTGCCATTCAAGAGTTCTTAGTCTAAAGAAACAGGCTGAAAAATAAGCCAACAATTACAACAGGTATAAATGCCATGGCAGAGATTTGTTTAGGGAGCTACGGGTTAGAAGCACACTTAAACCAGCCTGGAGGGAGCAGAGGCTTTCCGGGATGAAACGTCTTCTGAGCATGTGAAGAGCTGGGCAGTAAATGTGCCAAGAGAAAGGAAAGGGCTTTCTGTGCACATTTAAAGGCTTAGAAGTAAAGGGTAACTCAAAAAGGTCAGGAACTGAAAGTCATTTGGGCACAGGGAGAAGTAATAGGAGAGGAAGGGCACATCAGAGGTGAGCAGGGACTGGGTTCTGCTGGGAAGACACTAGGATCTTATTCAGAAGAGTGAAACGATCAGATAGGAATTTTAAATAGATCCTTCCATCCCTGAAAACTAAAGTGTGTGTGTGATAGGAATGGGAAGGCAAGATCGAGACTCTGTGACCAGACATGAGACCACTGAGTCAATGAGGGGAGGAATTCTGAGAAGACAATGGAAGTGCGGATGAAAGAGGAGAGAGACCAGACACCGTGACTCAGGCCTGTAATTCCTGAGTTCACTTTGGGAGGCTGAGGCAGGTGGACTACATGAGCCCAGGAGTTCAAGACCAGACTCCATCACTACAAAAATACACAAAAATTAGTCAGGCATGGTGGCACATGTCTGTAGTCTCAGCTACTTGGAAAGCTGAGGCAGAGGTGAGAGGATTATTTGAACCCAGGGGTTTGAGGCTGTAGTGAGTCATGACCATGCCACTGCACTGCGGCCTGAGCAACATAGTAAGACCCTGTCTCAAAAAAAAAAAAAAGAGGAGAAAGAGCAATCAAAATCTATCTGGGAGGCTGACAATCAACAGGATCTAGTTATAAAGGATGATGGAGGACGACACATCTCTGGTGGCTCGTCTGTCTTTGCTGATGGACTAGATGGTTGTACTATTAGCCAGCAGGGGAGTTTGGGGGAAGAAGTTTGGGAGCAGGTGAGAGCACTCTGTTGACTGAAAGATTTGCCAGACAGTACAGTAGAGATAGCTACTCACAGGTAGAAAAGTAGGTCTGCACTCCAGAAAGAGGTTGGGGCAAGAAAGTAAACAACTGTTTTGTTTGCACACAGGGGTGGTAGAAACGGTTTGGGATGAACAAGATCTTCCAGGAATGATGTGGAGTAAAGAAAGGGGAAAAAAAGTCGAATACGGTGCCCTGTAGCTTAGTAGCTACTAATTTAGACCCAAGTGTTTGTCTCCTCAGGGATCCCACAGCACCTTGACCTAACAATCACCATTTTTAAGTTCATGTAATTTTTTTTTCACATTAAACACAATTAACTTAAAGCTAGAGACAAAATCTTACTTGATTTAGTGTGCCCAGGATTAAATACACAACTAAGAATATCTACATGTTCAATAAATATTTATTAAACAACGGTGGTATATTTGTATACAAGAGGGAGAAAAATAGCAACTCTGACATGTTTCCATTCCAGAAAATTACCAGTTTTTAGCGTGTCACTTGAAACCAATTTTTATCTAAGAACCTACTCCTTCCCCCCTCTGCCCTGTTTTACTTTCTTCACTTCAGAGCACAAATATTATTTTTTGACTCTTCCATTTGCTTCCTTTCCTCACTACGAAGAGTATTTTCTCTTTTCTCACTATGAAGAGTATTTCTGAATGTCCCTGGTTCACTTTCGAAACTAAAAACCATATAAATGGTCTTGACTGACTTCTGCTCTTCAATTACCCCTTCTTCGAGTCCCTGGCAAGCGGGGTGAGATAGCCTCCTTGCTGAAGATGCCACCGGTGTGAGCATCCCAGCTTGAGAAAAAGAGAGCTCAATTCTTCTATGGCTTGAGAAAAAGAGAGCTCAATTCTTCTATAGGCTTTCGCAATCAGAACCTCTCCCTAGGGACAGTTTATTAACACTGGAAATTCGTCATGGTTACAAAGTACTTAGACTTCACAAAAATAAGACTGTCTTCTCTGCTAAGGTGGCAAGTCGTGTTTTGCTTTTTACAAATTAACTAGGCAAGAACCACAAGCGCAGTGTCAAAGAGCCAAGATTTGTCTCTCCTTCCTAAGCCAGCTAACTAAATACTCAGAAGACAGTGATTTGTGTTTATAATCACAAAATCAGAGAGTCAGTGAGGAAGTAAAGATGGAAAGCATTTGATCTTTAAAAGGTAGCATTAAAACCAGAGCAGGCTCTTGCACCATCTGCCTATAGAATCCCATGTTCCCAGCCATTGTATCTTGCTTGCTAACAAACTATAAGCAAATACAGTTAAGGCACTATGCTTAGCCTATTATAAGAAGTCAATCAATATTAACTAAAGAGCAAAACAAAAACAAAAGGTGACAAAGTCTGAGTTCTGAGATTTAGCTTTAGTTAGTACAGTGCAGCCAATAGTTGGGACTGGGACCCCATTCAGAGTTCAGGTCTAACTTTTACTACACCTGAGAAATGGCGGTGACAAAAATCAACTCCCAAGTCTCAACAGGATGGGGCAGCATTTAAAGGAAACTTCTCCTCTTCCTTTCCCCACCCTTGAGACTTCGGACTAGATGTTTATGGTACCATTTTATGCCTAACAACAGAAAAATATATGAAAATAACACCCAATACTGACAATAATATTATGCAAATAATGTACCCAAATTCTAGAGACCATGAAAATTGGCATAAATCTTATGGTAAATGATTTGTCCATATGTCTCAAAAGTCACAGAAGGTTTTCTACCTTCCCATTCCTGGCAATTTATCTTAAAGGAAAAGAATTTAAATGAGAATACAATATATGCAAAACATATTTACTACAGCTTTATTTTATAAAAATAGCAACAGAAAACATCCTACTCGTGCAAGGATAGGAAAATATTAAATTATGTTCCATCTACATAATGGAATAATATCTTTCAATTAAAATTAGTATAAAGTTTGCAGCATGTGGAAAAACATTTGACATAAGGTTAAAGAGGAAAATCAGAAGACAGAAGTATACATAATAAATGCTAGCGCTACATGTGTTTAACAATTATGCAACCCTATGAACATAACTGGAAAGTCATACGAAAAAATATGATTTTTTTTTTTTTTTTTTTGATGTATTCTCAATCTAACACCCAGGCTGGAGGGCAGTGGCGCTATCTGGGCTCACTGCAACCTCTGCCTCCCGGGTATGGGGTTTGAGCAAGTCTCCTGCCTCAGTCTCTTGAGTAGCTTGGACCCCAGGCGCATGCCACCACACCTGGCTAATTTTTGTATTTTTTAGTAGAGATGGGATTTCACCATGTTGGCCAGGATGGTCTCGATCTCCTGAACTCGTGATCCACCCACCTTGGGCTCCCAAAGTGCTGGGATTACAGGCATGAGCCACCGTGACCGGCCTATAATTATTTTTTGAAGGTGAGTGGATTGTGTTAGGCGTTAAAACTTAATTATTTCAAACCTTCAAGGAAAGAAGATCATGACACTGTTTAAACAATCCCAGAGAGGAAAACATCCCGATTCTTTTTACAAAGACACTAATGCACCGACAAAAAGAAATGAGGGCGCATTGGAAAAGAAACCTATATTATTTCTTTCATGAGCACCAATGTAAAAATGCTAAAGAAAATATCATCAAGTTGAATTCAGCAACATATTAAACAAATAATATACCATGACCAAGTTGGGCTTATTCCAGAAATGCAAGGATGATTCAGTAACAGGAAATCTGTTCATATAATTCTCCATATTAATAGACCAAAGGAGGAAAAACACATGATGTCATCTCAACAGAGGCTGCAAAGGCATATGATAAAGTAGATGCAACATTTATTTTTGACTTAAAACGATACTTCATTTCTTAGTCCAACAAGAAAAATGGGTACTTTCTGAATAATATACATACATACATACATACATATATGTATTTGTGTATAGTTATATTGAATTTTGATTATTCAAAACTATAAAAACGCAGTAACAGATGCTTCGTCTGATGAGTCCCTTGGAGACTAAATGGGCACGATGGCCATCCAAAGGCTCAAAGCAGGCCCTGCTATGAGAGAGTGCCCTGGCCTTCCCAGATTTTGTCTTCAGCTCAAGTTACTTTACCTCTGTGCTCATTAGGATGCTTTGTGCTGCAAACAACGTCCATTCTCAACTTCCAACAGTAGTTACACAGACAATTCCTAGTCCCTACCCTGGCCTCCAGGGACTCAGATGTTCCCAGCACTGCTGCCCTCTTATCACCAATCCCCACCCGACTCAGCTCTATCAGCCTCCTGGTTTTTCCTAAAATGTACCAAGCACATTCCTGCCTGGGGACTTCCGAACTTGTTTCCCCTGCCGGGAAAGTTCTTTCCTCAGATGTTTTAATGGCTCACTCTCTCACTTTATTCACTTTCCTTACCACACTGCCTCACATAGCATGCCTCACACACAGGACCCCCGGCAACACTCCGTATCCCTTACCCTGCTTTATTCCCTGACGCCATAGTGTAGATTGAGCTGTTTTCTCTGCTACCAGAAAGCCTGCTTCATGAAGGCAGATACTCTGATCATATTGTTCCCTGCTGCAAACCCAGAACCTACGCCAGTGCCTGGCACATAGCAGACGTATGCTAAACATGTCGTTGAAGCAAGAGAAAGCCTAACTCATATGGGTTTCAAAATTGGGAAACTGGTTTCATATAGCAAAATTCCAGAGGTTAAAAAAAAGCTCAAGGAAAGAGCAAAGCTTGTTCTCTTTCTCCCCGAGATTCTCTCTGTTCCTCCCTGTTTAGCATATTAGCTCTGTTCTCACGTGGAGTGCCCTCCTCGTGGTCACAAGATGGCTGCAGCAGCAACTGAAGCAAGATTCTTTCTCTTTTCACGTCCAATGAGAGACAGCAAGGTGCGCCTAAGTCTTCCCCTCAGTCTGATTGGTCCCCTTTAGTTCATGCGTCCACCTCGGAACCAATCACCGACAAGCAGGAGCAAATTCCGTGATTGGTTCACATGAATCAGGACCCACCTGCAGAGAACGCTGCTGTCAGCCTCGGCAGCTTTAAGTAGCTGCCTGAGGAAGGGGCCGGAAGATGCCTAAAGAAAATCAAAACTGTGTGTGGAAGTGAGAAGTAGAGAAAATGGATCCTGGCTAAACAATGAACCATGACCACTAAAATCTCTGACTCCAAAGGAACTCCTCAAGCCTAGGGACCTCTTTCTCATGAAGTAACTGGCCTCTGAGATCTGGGAACACAATCCTTTACTTGGGATTTTTTTGAGCTAAATACCACTCTTAAATAAAGGCTCAACACTTCCTCCTGGGAAAGCCTGAGCACTGAGGAAAAGAGATAAATACAACTTTTTCTTGAAAGGGAAAAGGAGATAGAAACAATAGTATTTCAAAATATATTTCACATAGAGCAGTTTTTCCAAATTGATATCAAAACACAAAGCATCTACAAAGTGCAATATGCCTTCACAGAAATTAAAAGTCATTTACACATTCAGGCAATGTGAATAAAGGCAGCAATTCAGAACAAGAGAAAAGATGAGCAATGAGCAAGGCTGTAAATTACCGAAAACATCACCAGCCAGCCATTCGAAAGTGTTAAACCGTTTGACTAAGAAGTTGCTCTGGTCACATCTCTTGCATTAGGGTGATTTACTAGAGAACAGAGGATGAGGAGGCATTCACTGAAAAGCATCTGAAGTCTTGCCCGCCCTTTGAACCATGATGCAATATCCTATTTCACCTGCTGCAAAAACACAGACTGACATCTAGTATGTCATTCTCGAAAGACGTTCAATCGGCTGGGCACCGTGCCTCACTTCCAGAGGCCGAGGCAGGCAGATCACCTGAGGTCAGGAGTTCAAGACCAGCCTGGCCAACATGGCGAAACTCTGTCTCTACTAAATATATAAAAATTAGCCAGACGTGGTGACGGGTGCCCATAATCCGAGCTACTTGGGAGGCTGAGGCAGGAGAATCACTTGAACTTGAACCTGGGAAGTGGAAGTTGCAGTGAGCCAAGATCGAGCCATTGTACTCCAGCCTGTGTCACAAGAGCGAGACATCTCAAAAAAAAAAAAAAGAAAGAAAGAAAAGAAAAAGAAAAAAGAGGTTTAATCATATTGTTACATTGTGACTCCTTCCCTGAAATCCATATATGACTCTCTTTTTAATTAGCTGCTGTGGCCTCTCTTACTTTACTGAGACATTTTAGGGTGGATATTTCACATGCCTTGAAAATGCTGCTTTTCTCAACTTTAGATACACCCAAACTGGTATATGTTGGCCCCTTCCCCCAGCCCTCAATGCTGGAGGCTGCATACAACATGTAGCAAAGTGAACCTTTGGTTTCCAACACAGAAAATATAACACTTAGAGTATAACTTTCTTGCTTCTTTCTGACTGTCTTCTTCAAAGGGCTTCTGGTATTCACGTGACATGAGCCCCAGCTTTATCCAGAATTTATAAGAACTTTCATCAAAAATATCTACTGATGGCCAGCACAGTGGCTCATGCCTGTAATCCCAGCACTTTGGGAGGTCTAAGTGGGTGGATCAGAAGGTCAGGAGATTGACTATCCTGGCCTATATGGTGAAATCTCATCTCTACTAAAATACAAAAAACTAGCCAGGCGTGGTAGCATGCACTTGTAGTCCCAGCTACTTGGGAGGCTGAGGCAGGGAAATTGCTTGAACCTGGGAGGCGGAGGTTGCAGTGAGCCGAGATGACACACTGCACTCCAGCCTGGCAACAGAGCAAGACTCTGTCTCAAATTTAAAAAACAAAACAAAACAAAACAGATTTTGCAATGAACAAGAGGAAATGGTAGAAGACTTGCAGAGGCATGTTATTGCATTACTAACCAAGAAAGTCAATGCAAGTTGCTCCAGAATACACGGCCAGCAAGGAACAGAGCCGGGAGCAGATTCCAGGTGCAAGACCCCCAGCCCAGGGCTCCTTTTGCTACAACAATGCTCTGAGTAGGCAGCCAACTCCCATTCTGGTGTGTCTTGCTATGCACACAGTTGGCGCCGCTCTTATGCTGTGTAGATTTAACTCTGAGGTTCCTTTCATCCAAAGGAAAGTTCTGATGAATATTTAAATATCCATAAAGAGATATAAATTAGAGTAAATAGGCCAGGAGTATGCCTATTTACTCTAATTTATATCCCAGCACTTTGGGAGGCTGAGGCACATGGATGACTTGAGCTCACAAGTTAGAGACCAGCCTGGGTGATGTGGCGAAACTCCATCTCTACAAACAATACAAAATTTGCCAGGTATGATGGCATGCACCTGTAATCCCAACTACTCAGGAGGCTGAGATGGGAGGATCGCTTGAGCCTGGGGGGTTGAGGCTGCAGTGATTCATGATGGCACCACTGCACTTGAGCCTGGGTGACAGAGTAAGACCCTCAAAAGAAAAAGAGAAAGAGAGAGAGAGAGAGAAGAAGAGGAAGAGGAAGAGAGAGAGACAGAGAGAATCTTATATACTACATTAGAAGACCAAGGTCACCATCAGACAGAGTTCACCATTATTGTTAATCCTGTTCATTCTTGTTACCTTATTTGGGTTCTTCATTGCTTCCCTTGCTACACCTATCAAGATCTAACATTCTGACTCAGGCTCTGAATTTTGGGGAACTCAAGCAAAGACAGGGAAGTCTCCTCTGAGACATCTACAAAAGAATTTCCTTTCCAGAGAAAAAGATCTGTAGGGAGAAATTCTTTTTCCTCCTTCTTGATGTAGTGATATGAGGGCATGGTGCCTGGAGCTGTGGCAGTCGTGTTGCAAGCAGGAGGAACAAGCCTGTGAATGAAAATCAGTATGATGTCCAGGCATGGTGGCTCATGCCTGTAATCCCAGCATTTTGGGAGGCCTAGATAGATGGATAACCTGAGGTCAGGAGTTCGAGCCCAGCCTGACAAACATGGAGAAACACCATCTCTATGAAAAATACAAAATTAGCTGAGCATGGTAGCACATGCCTGTAATCTCAGCTACTCAGGAGGCTGAGGCAGGAGAATCCCTTAAACCTGGGAGGCAGAGGTTGCAGTGAGCCAAGATTGCGCCATTGCACTCCAGCCTGACAACAAGAGCAAAACTCCATCTAAAAAAAAAAAGGAAGAAAATCAGTATGATGAGTACAGCAGAGTGGTGACAGTAAAGACCCTGGCCCTTTGGGTATAAAAAATTAATCAATCATCAGACTTATTATGTGAGTTTATAAATGTTTTCATTCCATAAGCTGAAAGTAACCCTCAGACTCCCATCTTGCTGTAAGTTTCTTCTCTGTTATAATCCTTACCCTTGGGTGTTAATGTTAATAAGTAATGAAATATGCAATTATCAGCAAGTGAGAGAAAGAACACAAAAATGCAAAAGACCCCAGTAATCAAGTGTTACAGTAAACCTAATTAGCGTGTAGGCAAATACAGCCAACTTATTCAGACTTTAGAATCAGATGATTTGGAAAAGTTAACTTTTACATGTCTCTTCCAATTCCATTATCCAATTTCTCTTTAGTGGGCTCTACGTGGATTTCTGCCTCACTCCTTCCACAACCAGATACAGGGAAAGTTTCTTTTAGAAAGCATAACCACATATTAGTGAAACATCCTCCAGTCATTTTCAAAGTTTCTCCTAGGTAATTACCTTTTCATGTGCATAAGCCACCAATTAGATGTTACCAATGGTAATGAAAGCCATATCATTAAAATATAAAACTTTTAAAAACACAAAGAAACCACAAGGACAACAAAGAGATACATTTGTTTACTTTAGAGTAACATAGTAACTCTATGCCATTTAGACAACTCTCCAAGCAAACCACAATTTCTATTATTTATAACCATGACATTTGATCAAAGGAGAATACAGGTGGCTTATTTCTCGATGCTTTTTTCCCTAGTAGTTAAGCCAAACATGAATTTCATTATCTGGTTTCTAGTCACAAGAATGACTGTAACCATTCTCAAATCTCAGACAGCACAGCCAAAAATTCTTGAGAAGGATTGTAGGTAAATCTGAAGAAACATAAAACAGTAGTAATGGTAATAGTTTTTAGAAACAGTCTGTCAAATGAAGGAAAAAGGTTGTGAGTAGAGATTTTTGTTTTTAATGCACTAAAGGAATTCTGTAATCTCTTCTCTTAGGAATTTGTCACTCAAATTCGTTGAAGTTCCAGGAAAGCTTCAGAATCATGTGTGGGGTCATACTGGGTTTTCTAGCTCTCTGTAAGTATTCTGTAGCAGACTTCAGCTTTTTTTTTTTTTTTAAGAAAAGCAACCACAATTGTTATTCAGAGGTTACTACTAGCACTCACTCTCCTCATGAAGAAAAATATCTAAACTACTCCTTGTATAAAACTTTCATTTGGTGATAAAGGAGAAATCTATAGGAATATATATACCACTCAGAAATGTGCTTGTAAAGCTGCCAGAGAGAAATGTGCCACTCAGGTAAGTCCACATATTCAAGCATATTTATAAATCTACTTGAAGAAATATTGAGAAATCAGTAGAATTGTGCCATGCATTTTACATGTATTATCTAATCCAGCAAGTATTTTATATGTATTATCTAATCCAGCAATCACCCTATGAGTTTGGTGATATTAACCCCATTTTACAGGAAAAGAGAATACTAAACTATCAAAAGTGATGTTTAAAACTTGTTGACTCAATCATTCCCTGTCCTACACATGTATTCGTATATGCTTCACTTCAGCTGAAAATTTAGAAATAAAACACTTGACGCTGAGTGCAGCGGCCCATGCCAGTAATCCTAGCACTTTGGGAGGCTGGGGCGGGAGGACTGTTTGAGGCCAAGAGTTTGAGGTTACGTAAACTCTAACGCACCACTGGATTCCAGTCTGGGTGGCACAGTGAGATGCCATCTCTACAGAAAAATTTAAAAATTAGCCAGCCATGGTGGTGCATACCTGCAGTCCTAGCTACTGAGGAGGCTGAAGCAAGACAGTTGCCTGAGCCTCGGAGGTCAAGGCTGTAGTGAGCCGAGACTGCACCACTGCGCTCTGGCCTGGGCAACACGGCAAGACCCGTCTCTTAAAAAGTTGTTTTAAACAATAAAGACTTAATCACAGGAAATCATTGAACACAAGAGTAATATTGAGTGTACATGTGAATAGACATAAGCTTTGTCTAGATCACTGGGTCCCAAACTTGTTGGTCTCAAGATCCCTCTATTCTCTTAAAGATTATTGAAGTCCTCTAAGAGTTCTTGTTCATGTTGGTTCTATCCATCAATATGTACCACAGTAAAAACCAAAACTCAGGAATTTTAAAAAATCTATCTATTCATTAATTTTAAAGTAACAGTAATAAACTCATTGCATTTTAACATAAATGACACATTTTTGTGGAAAAATAACCATGTTGTTTAAAAATAGTAAGGAAAACTGCTTTCTTTTACACATTTACAAATCATTTTAATGTCTGACATATAGAAACATCTGGATTCTTGTGGGAATATTTATAATCAATCTTTTGTGTTATGTTTTCTTAGCCGATTTATATGAAGAAAATCTAACTTCACAATGATACATAGAAACGAGAGGAATCTTTTAATACTCTTTTCAGATTATTGTGGATACTCTTTGATAATAAACCAAAACTTACATTTCAATATGCAGCAGAAGTGCATTAAGCATACTTATATCATCTCCCAAAATATTGAACTGATCCAAGTATTGAAATTTAGTAAAATTAATACTTTTTGCTGCTTTATCAAGGACTTTTTTTTTTTTTTTGAGATGAATCTTGCTCTGTCATTGCCCAGGCTGAAGTGCAATGGCTTGATCTTGGCTCACTGCAACCTCCACCTCCCAGGTTCAAGTGATTCTCCTGCCTCAGCCTCCTGAGTAGCTGGGACTACAGTGCCTGCCACCACGCCTGGCTAATTTTTGTGTTTTTAGTAGAGACAGGGTTTCAAAATGTTGGCCAGGCTGGTCTTAAACTCCTGACCTCAGGTGATCCATCCACCTCAGCCTCCCAAAGTGTTGAGATTACAGGTGTGAGCCACCGCACCCGGCCTATCAAGGACATTCTTAAGTAAAACTAGTACGATTTTTTAACTGAGAATGTGTGGTGGTAAAAATGTTAATGACCGCTTTTCTCAAGCAGTAGTTTCTTAAAGGTTAGTGGTAAATGTAGAATCTGAAACCATATCAATAAACTTTTTATACTGAGTTACCTTAAAATCTATCGGTCTATCTTGCACTTTGAATGGCTCTTTTACCCATTCAGGAGTTTGTAATATCCTGCTTCGATCACTTAGAAAACATTAGTTCACTGACTTGGGCAAACCTTCCAAGTGTTCTCATATTGTATCATTGAATAACAAGAGTTACACTAATTAATATCACCAGCATTCTCAGCAGAAAAGTTTTGAAGTTTTTGGAAGCTATCAAGCTCACAGTAGCAGAAACAGGTTTTCCAAAATTCTAATTTTTCCTTGAAATCTCAAATTGTATTATTGACAATAAATACTGTCAGTCATTTTCCTTGAAGTGACAGGTTACTTGCTTCATTTTTCAGAAGATATGTGCCAAGTGTCCAGTTCTACATATTCACAGTTTGTCTGCCATTCTTTCAAGTAAAAATGGTGTTCTATGGGGAGGTAAAGTCAGCTAATCCAGCTCTCAATCGCAAAAGCACTTTTCCTCAAGACAATATGGTTCAATGTGCGGCACACCCACATTATGCGAACCTGTCATATCAACATCACACAAAATATTAAGATGATTCAAGGATGGAAATTTAGTAAAATTAAAACCTTTTACTGCTTCATCAAGAATTTTTGTAAGTGAAACTAGCATTTTTTTTTTCATCTGAGAATGTGTGGTGGTCATTTTTGGGGGGGATGGGGGAGGGGTACAGAGTCTCCTCTGCTGCCCAGGCTGGAGTGCAGTGGCAGGATTGTGGCTCACTGCAACTTCCTGCCACCTGGGCTGAAGGTGATTCTCCTGCCTCAGCCTCCTGAGTAGCTGGGATTACTGGCACGCACCATCACACACCCAGCTAGTTTTTGTCTTTTTAGTAGGGACAGGGTTTTCACCGCATTGGCGAGGCTGGACTTGAACTCCTGACCTCAGGTGATCTGCCTGTCTTGGCTTCCCAAAGTGCTGGGATTACAGGCATGAGCCACTGCACCTGACCGTGTGGTGGAAAAAATTTTAATAACTACTTTTACTGTTTCGTGTTGCTGCCTTAATTCATGCTAAAGCACCAGCACTTTTGTCTTCCACTGCTTTTATGCCACCAGTGCAAATGTCAATACATCTAAAAGAATAAATGACAGCTTAATATTATTCCTTAAACAGGTTTTACCTTGCGAACCACCTGAAAATATCCCAGGGTCTAAAGACCACACTTTGAGTACCACAGCCCTACAGAAGATACAGACTAAAAGTAGAAAGAGGGAAAGGGGAACAGCAGGAGAGTAAGAGAGGGAGAGAGAACTTGATTTTTGCTCATCTGGTTTTAGAATTCACCATGGGTTTTTTTTTTTAGACCTAACCTTACTCATGGTAGAACTAAAACAAATAAAATCTCCATACATTTTCCAAAAGGTAATCACCAACTTTGATTAATAGTCATGAGGTTAATGACCCCACTGACTCACACTAATCACCAAAGATTTCAAAGTCAAATTCCTACAGTTTTTAGGAAAAGCTGCTTTTACCAAAGAATGGCCTTTATATTAGACAATCCATTAACAAATTTGGATTTCAGATATGGTATTGGGAGTTGCAAACAACTTACATTTCCTCTACCAATGAAATGACCAAAAACTTGAGCAGCAAAAAGTCAATATATGGAAATTGGACTCAGTTCTTCCCCCTTTTAAGCCCCTTCAGTAACTTTAGGTTGCTCTTGGGATAAAATCCAAATCCTATGACACAACCCTCCAAGCCGTGTGCCATCCAGCCCCGGCCTGCTTCACCAGCCTGGCCATTGCTCTCTCCACTCTGAATATCTGTCTTCTCAAGGCCTTTACTCCAAGTAAAAGTCTAAATATCAGGCTGAAATTTTTAAATTTCAAGAAAGAGACAGATTATACATATAGTATATATCACTTAACATGTTATGTTTATATAAAGAGAAATAATCTTTCTTGGTTGTAGGAGGGGGAAAAAAAGAAGAGAAATGGAATCTTACAAATCCTTTTCTTAAAAAAGATACATTTATATGATTTTTAAAGCAACCAATATTAACAGTCTTGTCACCACTCTGTCCCCATTTATCCTGTTCTGCCCTCCAACAGCCATTTATATTAATTTCTTACTTATGCTCCCAGTGTTTCATTAGGCAAATACAAGGAAATAACGAAAAAATCCTTATATCTGCCTTTTTTTTTTTGAGACGGAGTTTCACTCTTGTTAACCAGGCTGGAGTGCAATGGCGCAATCTCGGCTCACCGCAACCTCCGCCTCCCGGGTTCAAACAATTCTCCTGCCTCAGCCTCCCGAGTAGCTGAGTTTACAGGCTGCGCCACCATGCCCAGCTAATTTTTGTATTTTTTTAGTAGAGACGGGGTTTCATCATGTTAACCAGGATGGTCTCGATCTCTTGACCTCGTGATCCACCCGCCTTGGCCTCCGAAAGTGCTGGGATTATAGGCATGAGCCACCATGCCTGGCCCATATTTGCCTTTTTTTAACAAAAAAAAAAAAAAAAAAATGCATACTCTAAACTCCTCAGAAATTGCTTTTTTTCTTTCCACAAAATGATACCTGTTTGAGAGCTCACCTTGCCAGTTCATAGAGAGCTCCTCATTCTTTGTTTTTTGCTGCGTGCCATGGCAAAGGATATTCCAGCAGTTCCCTATTGCTTCGTTGTCTCCAGTACATTACCACCATACACCATGCTACAATGAGTAACTGAACACGTTATGACTTTTTTAAACCCAGTCTCTCCCCTCCTCATCAGGAGGAAAGTATAAGCATGCTTGTATTCTAACCCCTTAGCCAGCCCCTTCATCCTGTTAGCTTCTCATTTTTCATCCTAGGGCTCCAAGGAGCTTCATTTTAAATAGAATTCCAGAAAGTTTAAATTACACAACTGTGCAAACAAGAGAAACCAACTCTAGTGAACTTAAAATAAATGAGAAAGGCTGGGTGCAGTGGCTCACACCTGTAATCCCAACATTTTGGTAGGCCGAGGCAGGCAGATCACTTGAGGTCAGGAATTTAAGACCATCCTGGCCAACATGGTGAAACCCTGTCTCCAGTAAAAATACAAAAAATTAGCTAAGTGTGGTGGTGCACACCTGTAATCCCACCTACTCAGGAGGCTGAGACATGAGAATCACTTGAACCCAGGAGATGGAGGTTGCAGTGAGCTGAGATTGCACCACTGCACTCCAGCCTGTATGACAGAGCAAGACTTCAACTCAAAAAAAAAAAAAAAAGAGGCCGGGGGCGGTAGCTCACACCTGTAATCCCAGCACTTTGGGAGGCCGAGGCAAGCAGATCACCTGAGGTCAGGAGTACAAGATCAGCCTGGCCAACATGGTGAAACCCTGTTTCTACTAAAAATACAAAACTTAGCCGGGCATGATGGCAGGTGCCTGTAATCCCAGCTACTTGGGAGGCTGTGGTGGGAGAATCACTTGATCCCAGGAGGTGGAGGTTACAGTGAGCTGAAATCATGCCACTAAACTCCAGCCTGGGCAACAAAGCGAGACTTCATCTCAAAAAGAGAGAAAGAGAGAGAGAAATGAGAAAAAAAAAAAGTCTGGAGAACAGGCTCAGACGTTAACAGGGCAGGACTGGCCTGGTCAGGCTGACATAGGGTGGCCCTGGACAGTACAGGCCACCACTGGTACCCCCATCCTCTGGCTCCAACCAGCTCTGCTATGCCTCCCCTATCAGACATCAGAGGCTTCCAGTGGAACTCTGCTCATGACACAATGAAGTGCTGCCTCTTCTTAGAGGCATTTCTCTAGATTCTACATCTCTAAAAAGGGGTGGGAGATGAGCTCTGGATTTTCTCAAGGGTAGGAAAGAGATTCAGGTGTTTGGCAGCTGAAAACCCAAGAAATGTGTACCAAATTAGTAGCACAGCTGCGATTGGAACCCGGGTCTCATGGTCATGAGTCTGGGCTCTCTCCCCTCTGCTTTAGTTAAGTTGTTCTATCTCAATGAAAACAAGGCTAGAACTGGCTAGAACTCAGATCCTCTGGCTCCTCCAGCGGCTGCAATGTTGTCATTCATGAAAGTCCACAGATTTACCATTATGGCCAACCAAGAATGGAGAGCAGCCAATTATTTCCCTCTTCTCTATTTAGATTATTTCCAGTTACTGTTACCCTGTAGGGATTTAGATGTGCCAGAATTTGTAGAGATGTCTGGTTGATAAAATGTCAAATACACCAGCTTTCAACTTCTAACCATAAAGTTGTAGCAGCTCAGGGCTAGAAAGGACTCTGCCAAGGCATCAGGCCAATGTTTCTTAATCCAAATATACTCAGAATGGGCCTGGGTACCTCTTTTGTGATCCTTGGTAGTACTGGCCTACAAGGGGCCAATCTGCAGACACCTTATGCTTGAGGAATGCTAGGCTGACGTGCAGCCCTCTCAACATGTCAGACCACAAAGGGCAAACCTTTGCTTGGGAAGTGGGTGATGTCCCTCTTCCCTGCGCGTGTGCGCACATGCGCGCGCCCACACACACACACACACACACACACACACACACACACACAGGCAGACCCAACTGGTGTCCCCTCACCCTCCAGGAAACTCCACTCCTCACCACATGAAAAATGAGTCTCCAGCTTCTGCCCTTATTCATATCTGGCAACGTCTAGCATCTGCATAAGCCAGATGTGAATGAACATTTTCCTATGCACAGAATTTTTTTAAGGCTCCAAAGGGAGAAGGGTGTTCCACTGAGTGAGAGGAAAATGAATTTCCAATTCCAATTCAGTCTCTCCACTGGTAACGGCTGTGGTCATTTTCCTCTCAAATTCTTTACATGCAAACAAATCCTGTCCCAGCAAGTGTTCATTTTCTAGCCAGAAAGCATGGGCTGGTCTTGTATGAGAGAAGTACATTCTTCCGAGCTACTCCTTCAGCCAAATATCTGGTGCGATTGAGTCAAAGCAGCCTCTACCCGCTGTCTTGGCCTCCTTTGGTTTTGACGACCTTGCAGTAGCCATCTTAGACCCATGACACCAGCTCCAAATAACTTCCTCTGACACTTAGCTCTTTCTCTTGAAGAGCACCCCCATACCAGATAATGCTGCAAGCAGTAATGTCTCATATCTCTGCCACATACCTTATTCATTAGCATACTAGGTGCTGCAATAAATCACCACCAAGTGGTAACTTACTCTCTCACCCTTCTCATGGCCAGAAGTCCAAAAGTCAGGAGTGGGCAGGGCTGGCTCCTTCTGAAAGCCCTGAGAGAGAGAGCCCATCGCATCCCTCTCTCCTAGCTTCCAAGGGCTGCCAGCAATCCTTGGCTTGGGGCTACATAACTCCAATCTTTGCCTCTGTCTTTAAATCACCTTCTCCTCTATGTGTCTGTGTTTCTCTCTCTTTCTTTTATAAGGGCACCTGCCGTTGGGTTTAGGATCCACCCTAAATCCAGAATGATCATATCTCAAGATCATTAACTTGATTATATTTGCAAAGACACCATTCCAAAAAAGGCACATTCACAGTTCCTGGTGGATGTATCTTTTGGAGAGGAACTCAACTCACTACACTCAAGAGAAGAAAATAGGCTGGGTGCGGTAGCTCATGCCTGTAATCCCAGCACTTTGGGAGGCCGAGGCGGGCAGATCACGAGGTCAAGAGATTGAGACCATCCTGGCCAACATGGTGAAAACCCGTCTCTACTAAAGAAAAATACAAAAATTGGCTGATCATGGTGGCGTGCACCTGTAGTCCCAGCTACTCGGGAGGCTGAGGCAGGAGAATTGCTTGAACCCAAGAGGTGGAGATTGCAGTGAGCTGAGATTGTACCACTGCACTCCAGCCTGGCACCTGGTGACAGAGCAAAAAAAAAAAAAAAAGGAAAGCCCAGCTGCTCTGGAGACAGGAGGGGTGGAGGTAAGGAGGTAAGGAGGCTCTGCTCGGCCAGCCTGTGCACTGTCTCTGGACAGGCTATACTCTAGGCTTGATGGCGAGACATAATGTGACACGATTTGATGTGAATTGGAAACTACTTTTTAAGAATTAGAATTATCTTTCTTTAAAGAATTATCGTTTTCTACTTAGCAAGAGACTCTAAAACTGCCTATTTCTCACAACAGCTCAAATGATCGTTACCCATAGGACCTGTCCTTGAGAGCCCTGTCTCCATTCAAAAAGGGAAAGAGATTGTGAGTTGTTTTTGTTTTGGGTTTTTTTTTTTTTTTTTTTCGAGACAGTCTCACTCTGCCGCTTAGACTGGAGTGCTGGAGTGCCGTGGTCTGATCTTGGCTCACTGCAGCCTCCGCCTCCTGGGTTCAAGTGATTCTCCTGCCTCAGCCTCCTGAGTAGCTGGCACTACAGGCACCCACCACCACACCCGGCTATTTTTTGTATTTTTAGTAGAGACGGGGTTTCACCATGTTGGCCAGGCTGGTCTCAAACTCCTGACCTCAGGTGACCTGCCTGCCTTGGCCTCCCAAAGTGCTGGGATTACAGCTTGAGCCACGACACCCGGCCAAAGAAACAATTTTTTTTTAAAAAAAGAAGAAATGAATCCTGGGTGTTAGTGAAGATTACATTCAGATATTACTTAAGCAAAATGGAGGTTTAGCTTTTTCTCTGGAGAGACACCAGTCAGGGCTGGTAGAGCAATGTCACACATTCTTCAGTAACCCTAGTTCCTTCTACATCATTGCTTTGCCCTGTCATCAGGTGGATTCTGTCTCATGGTCCAAGGTGGCTGCTTGTGCTCCAGCCATTGTGTCCATATTCCAGGCCTAGCCTGAAGAAGCTTCCCAGGATTCACCCAAGACACTTCTGCTGAACCTTTGAGGGCAGCCTGGGTTGCACAGTCCCACATAGCTGCAAGGAAGTCGGGAAGATGAGTCTCTACTGGACAGCCATGGGCTCCGCTATGATCAGGGATTCTACTACTGAGGCCAATAGGAGCAATGAACACTGGGGGACACGTGTTCTCTATTCAGTGATGACCTGACTGCCCGCCTCGGGCTCCCTGGGGCTCTTGCCATCTGAGGGGCCATGCTCTGGGCTTTCCTTCCCAGACTGGAGCCCTGGCCGCTGGGAAGTGTTCAGTGTCCTTGAGAGGTCTTCAGGGACCCACCCCACTCCCTCAGCTAAGGCTGGATCTGGAGCTCAGTGCTTGACACTCCCCTCATCGGAAAACCTGTGATGGCTCCATCTGATCACATTTCAGCTTGGAGTGTAGGCTGTATGCCCTCCATTCATTCATCCATCCATCCATCCATCCATCCATCCATTCATGCATGCAACATTGAGGACTGTTCTGTGCCAGGCACAAAACAGGTGAAGGGGTGGAGACACCCAACTAACCAAACCACGTCAGATGCTGGAACATAAAGGACGTGCCCAACCAGTCCAGGGGCACAGGACGACTTTCCAAGAGGCTGGCGTCTGGTCTCTTCACCTGAGGGGGGAAGCTTGGATGACCACGTGCAGGAGGCGGAAGAGTTCTCCAGGCACCAGACAAGGGTGCTAGGGTCAGAGGCACATGGAGGCTTCAGGATCTGTAGGGGGCTGAGCGGGGCCAGAGGGCTTATGGAGCAATGAAGCTGAGGCCTCGGTGGTGCTTCCCCAGCGGGCAGTGGGAGAGTTTCAGGAGGTCAGCACTGAGAATTTGGGAGTGCTGAAGACAGCGTCTGGGCCCAAGAAAAGGGACACCTTCGCTGGGCGTGGTGACTTACACCTGTAATCCCAGCACTTTGGGAGGCCAAGGCGGGAGGATCACCTGAGGTCAGGTGTTTGAGACCAGCCTGGCCCATATGGCAAAACCCCAACTCTACTAAAAAACAAGCAAGCAAACAAAAACAAACAAAAATTAGCCGGAAATGGCTTGAACACAGCAGGCGGAAGTTGCAGTGATCTGAGATTGCACCACCGCACTCCAGCCTGGTCAACAGAGTGAGCCGCTGTCTAAAAAAAAAACAAAGAAGAAAAGGGACACCTTTAAGAGACACTTAAAAAGTGAAATATGCCAGGTGTGATGGCTCATGTCTATAATCCTAACATTTTGGGTGGCGGAGGCGGGCTGATCACTTGAGTCCAGAAGTTTGAGACCAGCCTGGGCAACATAGGAAGACCCCCGTACCTACAAAAAATACAAAAATTGGCCAGGAATGATGGTGGCATGTGCCTGTGGTCCCAGCTACTCGGGAGGCTGAGGCGGGTCACCTGAGCCCAGGAGTTCCGGGCTGCAGTGAGCCACGATCGTGCCACTGCACTCCAGCCTGAGCGACAGAGCAAGACCTTGTCTCTTAAAAAAACAAAGAAATAAAAATGAAATTGACTCCAGGTGATAGGCTTGTGGGAGGGACGTGCTGGAAGCCTGAGGAAGGAATCAAGGAAGAAGCTTCAGTGCCCCCCAGATCTCTGCCTGCCCTTGCCAGGCCCCTCCATCCTCTAAGACCTTGGCATCTACCCCCCTGCCCCTGCACTGACCCCAGGGACTGTCTGGGAGTGTCTGTCCAGCTCTATCTCCCTGGCCTGGGGACTCCTGGGAGCTGGACCAGGGATGTATCATCTGTGTGGTTCAGCCTCACCTGGCACAGGGTAGGCACAGTGGTGGGGGTGTGTGTGGCACCAGGAGAGATGCCCCATTCCTGCCCCCTACAGACGACTGCTGGCCAGTCCTGCAGATGTCTGCCCTCCCGCCCTCCTCCAAGGCGAGCTACGATTTTCTTTTTCTCATACCCCACAGCCTACCTCCGGGGCTGCCCCCGCAGCCTCTACAGAAACCACTGACTCTGGGCAACCTCGGCCCCAGGGGAGCAGGGAGGACGCAGGTGCAGCGTGGGGTGGGGGCCTCTGAACCCACCGCGTTCCAGCCTCTCCGCTGCCACCCAGGTGCTCCTGAGCCGAGGAACGCGGGCGGTGGTCACGAGAAGGGGAAGAGGAGCCCCGGGAGACAGCAGCAAGATGGGCGGGCGGCCCTCGAGCCCTCTGGATAAGCAACAGCAGGAGCACCTAAGGGGTGAGTATCCTGGGTGGGGAGGGGGTGGGAGTCTAGGTGGAAGGGAGCTCCAGCCATCGGGTCTACACGCTCCTTGCAGCAGATGGTGCTGGGGCTGTCAAACACACAGGATGCCCTCTTTCTTCTTTCTGTTTTTTTTTTAGACAGTGTCTTGCTCTGTTGCCAGGCTGGAGTGCAATGGCGCGATCTCGGCTCACTGCAACCTCCGCCGCCTGGGTTCAAACGATTCCCCTTGCTTCAGCCTCCAGAGTAGCTGGGACTACAGGCGCACCACTATGCCTGGCTAATTTTTTATATTTTTAGTTGAGATGGGGTTTCACCATGTTGGCCAGACTGGTCTTGAACTCCTGACCTCAGCTGATCTGCCCTCCTTGGTCTCCCAAAGTGCTGGGATTATAGACATGAGTCACCATACCCAGCCCGTGTCTTCTATTTTATTTGGTAACTATGGTGACCTGATTCAGGATAGGGGTTCAGATGGGAAGCATGGGACCAGGTGGAGGGTGTCCCAGACCCAGCCAGACCCTGAGGGACGTCCTCCTCTGTGGCAGGGACCAGCAGGTTCTTTGGCAGGATGCTGGCGATGGAGACTCAGTTCCCAATTTGAGACCAAGAAGGGCCAATGCCACTCGGGTCCCTCTGTCTTCATATGCAGGGTGAGCACCTGTGCTGGGCACTGGGGACATTGTGGGGTTGGTACTGGCCTTATTCTGGCAGGCTTATGGTCTAAACTCCTTCCATCCTGTGGCTCTGCTATGTGACACTTCCATGCCCAAGGTGACCTGAAGGTACAGAATGGCTGCTGGAGCTCCAGCCATTGGGTCCATATTCCATGCAGCAGGGTGGAAGAATTTTTTGTTTTTGTTTTTGGGTCAAATCATGACCGAAAATTGCATGGTGAGAATGATGGGAGACAGCGCACATGTTCCTCGAGTGTGGGGAAGAGCAAAGGTGGGTGAATGCCTGCCGAGGAGACAATGATCAAGCCAGGGCCGGAGGGATGTGATGCCGTTGGCAGGTAGGAGATACCGAGAGAGCATTTTCGACAGGAGGAACATGTGCTAAGGCCTGTGGTGTATCTTGCAAACAGACAATTCACGTTCACACCCTGGTCATGCCCTCACTTGCTGTGTGCCCTTTGGTGAGTGACTTCACCTCTCTGGGCTTTATTCTCTTATGTGTAAAATGGGATAGCAACAATGCCTAGCTCATGGGGACATCGTAAGGATTCAATGAGCTACTCTATGTAGCACTGGGATTTTTTTTTCAATAGTGGCTTAAACAAGATAAGGATTTTTTTTTTCTCAAAGTGCAGGTGTGGAGGCAGGCTAGTAAAAGGCACCTAAAGTCCTTCTGTCTCATGGCTCTGCCATGTGTAGATTCCTATGCCCAAGGTGACCTGATGGCACAGAATGGCTGCTGGAGTTCCAGCCATTGGGTCCACATTCCAGGCAACAGAATGGAAGTATGTTTTATTTACAGTCAAATGTACACACCTTAGGGCAGCAGCTCAAAGAGCTAGTCACCCATGTGACTCCTTCCTAAATAGATCAGGATACAGGACACTTCCATCACCCACAGAAAGTTCCCTTGTGTGCTTTGGAGCTTTAAAAGCTTTTGAAAAGCTCCTCAGGTAAATCGTATGGAGACACTTTTGGGTGTGATGTATCCACTCATTATCTTGATTGCAGTGAGGGTTTCATAGATGTGTGATTGTGTCAAAGCTCAGCAACCCATATGAGTGAAGTGTGGCTCACTCCTGTATTCCCAGTGCTTTGGGAGTCCGAGGTGGGAGCATCGCTGGAGGCCAGGAGTTTGAGACCAGCCTGGACATCATAACGAGACCTTGTCTCTACAAAACATTTAAAAAAGCTGGGCCTGGTGGGGCATGCATGTGATCCCGGCTACTGAAGTGGGGCTGAAGGAGGGTCACTTGAACCCAGGAGGTGACGGCTGCAGTGAGATTGCACCGCCACCACACTCCAGCCTCGGGAACAGAGACTCTGACTCAGAAAGAAAGAGAGAAAGAGAGAGAAAGAAGGAGGGAGGGAGGGAGGGAGGAAGGAAGGAGATGACTAGAGCCCAGGAGTTCAAGACCAGCCTGAGCAACATGGTGAAACCTCATCTCTACTAAAAATAGAAAAATTAGCCAAACGTGGTGGCGGGCGCCTGTGGTCCTGTAGTCCCAGCTACTTGGGAGGCTGATATGGGAGAATCGCCTGAGCCTGGGAAGTGGAGGCTGCAGTGAGCTGTGATCGCACCACTGCACTCCAGCCTGGGCCACAGAGCAAAACCCTGTGTCAGAAAGAAAGAGGAGGAGGGGGAGGAGGAGGGGGAGGA
>CAUYQU010020624.1:0-10428 GCA_963574635.1 Cheracebus regulus | reverse complement strand
GTGCTAGCTCAAATCATCCTCCCATAAATATCTTAAGAGCGAAAGTCTGTCAGCTCCCACTGCACTGGCTTACAGTATCCTTCTATTAGAAATCCTTTGAAGTCTCCAGCCTCCAGATAAGAAGTGTTGCACACGACACCTGTTGCACACAGCCCACCTCCTTGCCTTGGTGACATAATGGGGGTGGACCCCTTTTCTGTACACGACCCTCTACTACTGCATATGGCATGGCCCCCTACTGCTCAGGGCTCACCTCTCTGCCCAGGTGACATAATGGGGTGGCCCCCTTGCTTGTGATTCATGTGATTATGTATGCCCTAATACTAAGCCTATAGATGATGACCTCACTCACAACCATTCCCCCTGCTTGTGCCTAATAAATACAGATGCTTCTGGGCATTCGGGGCCTCATCTGTCCCCGCTCATAGGTGGCGTGGCCCCCCGAGTCCAGATGATCTTCACCAGTTCTTCAGTGTCCTGTCTCTTTATTTCTTGGATCCTGCACCTCGGCACAACATAAGGGACACCCCATGACCCTGTGGGGCCCAACAGCCCTACAGAGCCTGAGCTGCTGGAACCTATTCCCTATGAATTCATGGCATAATAGGTGTTAAAAAATAAAAGACCTCTGAACTTTAAAAACAACAACAATAAAAAACTCTTCACTGGCTTTCCATTGCACTTAAGAACCATAATTCCGCCGGGTACAGTGACTCATGTCTATAATCCTAGCAGTTTGGGAGGTCAAGGCAGGAGGACTGCTTGAGCCCAGCAGTTGGAGGCCAGCCTGGGCAATATGGCAAAACCCCATCTCTACAACAAATACAAAAAGTAGCCGAGTGTGGTGGTGAACATCTGTGGTCCCAGCTTCCTGGGAAGCTGAGGCGGGATAATGGCTTGAGCCTAGGAGCTGGAAGTTGGAGTGAGCTATAATATTGCCATTGCATTCCAGCCTGGGACCAAAATTTGTTGTTTTTCTCTTTTTGGGACAGAGTCTTACTCTGTCACCCAGGCTGGCGTGCAGTGGTGAGATCAGGGTTCACTGCACCCTTGACTTCCCAGGCTCAAAGAACCAAAATTCTTAGGATGGCCTGCCTGCAAGGCCGAGCATCATCTGACCTGCCTAACTCTCTTGCCTCATCCTCTACTTTGTCGCCCCATTTGCATTTGAGAAAAGAAATGATCAGTAATGATTCCTTTGGTACATTCTTCGTGTTACACCTCTCCCTCCACCCCAGCAGCACTTATCTTCAACTGGCTAAGTTCTACTTACCTTTCAAGGCCCATTCCTGGTTTTTTCTTTTTATTTTGAGATGGAGTTTCACTCTTGTCACCCAGGCTGGAGTCTGGTGGCATGATCTCAGCTCCCTGCAACCTCCTCTGCCTCCCAGGTTCAAGCGATTCTCCTGCCTCAGCCTCTCGAGTAGCTGGAATTACAAGCATGTGCCATCTCACCAGGGTAATTTTTGTATTTTTAGTAGAGATGTGATTTCACCATGTTGGCTAGGCTGGTTTTGAACTCCTGACCTCGTGATCCACCCTCTTCGGCTTCCCAAAGTGCTGGGATTACAGGTGTGAGCCACTGTGCCCCACCCAGAGTGGGTCTCTTTTTATATTAATTTTTCAGCTTCAAGATTCCCAGCCATGCAGGTGATGTAAATGTGAAGGCCAGACTTGCGGAGGGTGGGCATGTGGTTTCAAATTCTCAGGAGATTGTTTTTTCCCCTCTACCCAAAAACCAGATCAAGATGGACACATCCTTTTTGTCTCCCTTTGCTAATAAGTGTTTGTTTTTCTCCTGGTCTGTTCTTTCACTGTGGTTATAGCCCTTCAAGGGTCCTAGATTTATCAAGGGTCTCAGTTGCAACCCCCAATTTCATATAAGCCCAAAGCTTCAACTCCCCAAATGTTTGTTTAAAATCTCAAGCTATTGGCCGGGAATGGTGGCGCGTACCTATAATCCCAGCATTTTGGGAGGTAGAGGCAGGCAGATCACAAGGTCAGGAATTTAAGACCAGCCTGGCCAATATGGTGAAACCCTGTCTCTACTAAAAATACAAAAGTTAGCTGGACATGGTGACAGGTGCCTGTGGTCCCAGGTACTCAGGAGGCTGAGGTGGGAGAATTGCTTGTACCCGAGAGGCAGAGGTTGCAGTGAGCTGAGATTTTGCCATTGCACTTCAGCCTGGGCAACAGAGCAAGACTCCATCTCAAAAAAAATTTAAAAATAGGCCAGGCAAGGTGGCTCATACCTGTAATCCCAGCACTTTGGGAGGCTGAGCCGGGCAGATCATGATGTCAGGAGATCAAGACCATCCTGGCTAACATGGTGAAACCCAGTCTCTATAAAAATTAAAACAAATAAATAAATAAATAATTGATGTTCTGACACATTGAATAAATAAATAAATAAATAAATAAAAATACAAATAATAAAAAACCAAGCTATTGCATTTGAAAGGATGTTTGTTTGTTTTTTATTTCCAGCATCTCCTTGGGTTGTGTGAGAGGAAGTTCCGATATTGTCAGAAAAGGACGTCCAACTCAGTATTCAGTACGACTGTCTGTTTACTTGTCTATTTTATTTATTTATTTATTTATTTATTTATTTATTTATTTTTAAAGATGGGGTTTCACCATGATGGCCAGGCTGGTCTTGAACTCCTGACCTCAGGTGATCCACCCACCTCGGCCTCCCAAAGTGCTAGGATTACAGGCGTGAGCCACCGCGCCCGGCCTATTTTCTCCATGAGAGCCAAGTCCTGGGAGGTCAGGAACTAAGGCTGACTCATCTCTGGGACAAAACACCAGGCCCAAGATCTGGCACAAAGTAAATGCTCAGTGCATTTGTTGATACTGAACCTTCACTTGGACTCTCCTAATGATGGGGAGCTCACTTTCTCTTCCTACTTTTTTTTTTTTTTTTTTTTTAGACGGAATCTCACTCTGTCGCCAGGCTGGAGTGCGATGACGTGATCTCGGCTCACTGCAACTTCTGCCTCCCAGGTTCAAGCAATTCTCCTGTCTCAGCCTCCCAAGTAGCTGGGACCATATAGGTGCGTGCCACCACACCCAGCTAATTTTTGTATTTTTAGTAGAGACGGGGTTTCATCATGTTGGCCAGGATGGTCTTGATCTCCTGACCTTGTGACCCACCTGCATCAGCCTCCCAAAGTGCTGGGATTACAGGCGTGAGCTGGTCCTGGGGAGCTCACTTTCTCCCAAGGTGGCCGCTTTCCTTTAGAGAGTGTGTGTGTTACCTGAGTGACCACCTGGCTAATAGAGGACAGCCTGCCCCTCATTTATGTACAACCTTCCCTACACTCAGCTTGTCCATCCAGATTCTGCAGACGGGGGCTCAGGGCTTAAACATCCCAGTGATAACTGAGGCTTTGAGCTTCGACTCAGAGGGAAACACGTGGGCAGTTCCAGATGATATCCTAAGGCTCTCATGCACTATTGGTGGAGTCTAAAGTGGTATAGCATTTTGGGAGAGTAATTTGACAGCATCTGTTAAATTTGAAATGCGCGTACCTATCAATCTTGCAATTCACTTCTCTGAAACTATTCTGTGAATCCAAGGATAGTCACTGTAGCATTATTTGTGGCAGCAAACAATTGAAAACCACCCAAATGTCTGTCAATAAGAGTAACTAAATAAATTCTCCATAGTCAAGTCATACGAGGCTTTCGTTTTTGTTTTTGTTTTGAGACAGGGTCTCACTCTTGTCACCCAGACTGGACTGCAGTGGTGCCATCACGGCTCACTGCAGCTTCAACCTTCCGGAATCAAGGGATCTTCCTACCTTAGCCTCCCAAGTAGCTGGGACTACAGGTGCACACTACCACACCTAGCTAATTATTTTTTATTTTTTTATATGTAGAAATGAGGTCTCACTATATTGCCCAGGCTGGTCTCAAACTCCTGGGCCCAAGAGGTCCTCCAACCTAGGCTTCCCAAAGTGCTGGGATTACAGGTGTGAGCCACCACACCTAGCCTATGTTTTTTTTTCTTAATAGGGTAGATCTATGTATATTGACATAAGTATAATTCTAAGAAATATTGCTGTGAGTCTATAAGACAGAGTATATAATACCAAGAAAACAAGCAAACCTACTAGCAGTATAAATTGCTACACCATGCAGGCTATTTAGTAATATCAGTCACCTTTTCTTTTTTCTTTTTTTTTGAGGTGGAGTCTTGCTCTGTCACCCAGGCTGGAATGCAGTGGTGCGATCTCGGCTCATTACAACCTCTGCTTCCTGGGTTCAAGTGATTCTCCTGCCTCAGCCTCCCGAGTAGCTGGGACTACAGGCACTCGCCACCATGCCCAGTTAATTTTTGCATTTTTAGGAGAGACAGGGTTTCACTATGTTGGCCAGGCTTGTCTCGAACTCCTGACCTCATGATCCCCCACCTTGGCTTCCCAAAGTGCTAGGATTACAGGCATGAGCCACCGTGCCCAGCCTGTCAACTTTTAGAATGCTATTTAAACTTTTTTTTTTTTCCTTCTGAGACAAGGTCTTACTCTGTTCCCCAGGCTGGAATGCAGTGGTGTGGTCTCAGCTCACCACAACCTCTGCCTCCCAGGATCAAGTGATTCTCCTGCCTTAGGCTCCCTAGTAGCTGGGATTACAGGCTTGAGCCACCACACCCAGTCTATTTAAACTTTTAAAATAACCTCAACTGACTAATCCCCACTAATAGATATTTATATTACAAATAAATGTGCAAAATAATGGGTAAAAATATTGCCACATTGTTTGCAATAACAAAATATTGGTACAAACAAAATATTGGAAACAAACTTTTTCTCCTTATGAGGCTGGATAAATACAGTGCATCCATTTGATGGGATACTATGCAGGTTTGAAATAAAATGAGGCTGCTCTCCATATTGATATGGAAAGGTCTGCAAGATAGATTATGAAGTGATGAAAAACAGGTGCAGAATAGTGTCCCTATTTTTCTTTTTATAATTTTTTTAATTTTCAAATTTTTTTTTAGTGCCCCTTTATGAAAAATACATGTATTATACGTTGGATTTTATTATTTCATTTTATTATTAATTTTTTGAGACAGCATCTCAGTCTGTCACCTAGGCTGGAGTGCAGTGGTGCCCCAACCTCCTGGACTCAAGCAGTCCTCCCACCTGAGCCTCCCGAGTAGCTGGGACTACAGGCCTGCACCACCATGCCCAGCTAATTTTTGTATTTTTTGTGAAAACGGGGTTTCACCATGTTGCGCAGGCTGGTCTCGAACTCCTGGGCTCAAGTAACGCTCTTGCTTCAGCATCCCAAAGTGCTGGGATTACAGTCATGAGCCAACATGCCCAGTCTGCATCAGATTTGAAATGCATAGAATTCCTCTGGAAGGGATCACAGGGAACTGGAATTGGTTACCTCCAGGAAGGAGACCAATAATTGGAAACTGGGGAGGGAAGGACACCTGCTTTTCACTGTACTCCCTACAGAACCTTTGATTTATTTATTTATGAGACGGAGTCTCCTTTTGACACCAGGCTGGAGTGCAGTGGTGTGATCTCGGCTCACTGCAACCTCCACCTGCCGGGTTGAAGGGATTCTCCTCTCTCAGCCTCCTGAGTAGCTGGGACTACAGGACTACGTGCCTGGCTAATTTTTTGTATTTTTAGTAGAGGCGGGTTTTCACCTGTTAGCCAGGATGGTCTCAATCTCCTGACCTCAGGTGATCCACCCGCCTCGGCCTCCCAAAGTGCTGGGATTACAGGCATGAGCCACCACGCCAGGTCCAAACCTTTGTAATTTTGAACTATTCCCTTATAATTAAGTAAGGAAGTAAAAAATATTAAACCACAACTGTAAAACTGGAAGCAAAACAAGCTGTACAAAACAAAACACTTTCCATATGTACATACACATGTTGTGTAGAAAAAGAAAAGGATACTGGTGGCGGTGGCAGAAGGTCTCTGGGACTGGATGAAGGGAAAAGGGTGGTCAAGGGTGACCTTGACTTTATCTTGTCATTGTTGGTTTTGTTTTGTTTTTTTAAATACAGGGTCTTGCTCTGGTTTCTTTGTTTGTTTGCTTTGGGGTTTTGTGTTTGTTTCAATTTTTTGTTTATCGTTTTGAGGCAGGGTTTGACTCTGTCATCCAGGCTGGAGTACAGTGATTCGATCACAGCTCATTGCAGCCTCAACCTTCCAGGCTCCAGCAGTCCTCCTACTTCAGCCTCTGGAATAGCTGGGAGTACAGAATCATGCCACTACATGCAGCCGTTAGTATTATTTTTTGTAGAGATAGGGGTCTCACCATGTTGCCCAGGCTGATCTTGAACTCCTGGGATCAAACAATCTTCCTGCCTCAGCCTTCCATAGAACTGGGATCATAGGTGTGAACCACCATGCCTGGCCTTGCTTAGATATATATATATATATACATATATATATATATTCTAGTATATATATATATATATATAGAGAGAGAGAGAGAGAGAGAGAGAGAGAGAGAGAGAGATGGAGTCTTGCCCTGTCGCCCAGGCTGGAGTACAGTGGCGTGATCTTGGCTCACTGCAACCTCCACCTCTTGGATTCAAACGATTCTCCTACCTCAACCTCCCAAGTAGCTGGGATTACAGGTGCCCACCACCATGCCCAGCTATTTTTTTTTTTTTTTTGTATTTTTAGTAGAGATGGGGTTTCATCATGTTGGCCAGGCTGGACTCCAACTCCTGACCTTGTGATCCGCCTGCCTTGGCCTCTCAAAGTGCTAGGATTATAGGCGTGATCCACTGTGCCCAACCCCTTAGATTTTTATATAATATTTCTGCTAATTGTTACATCTGTTTTTTTTTTTTTTTTTTTTTTTCCTGGAGTTTTGCAGTGGCACGATCTTGGCTTATTGCAACCTCCGCCTCCTGAGTTCAAGCAATTCTCTTGCCTCAGCCTTCCAAGTAGCTGAGATCACAGGCACCTGCCACTGTGCCTAGCTAATATTTGTATTTTTAGTAGAGATGGGGTTTTGCCATGTTGGCCATGCCGCTGGTCTTGAACTCCTGACTTCAAGTGATTCACCCACCTCAGCCTCCCAAACCACTGGGATTACAGGCATGAGCCACCGTGCCCAGCCTGTTACATCATTTAAAATCCATTTTAAGTCCGGGCACGGTGGCTCATGCCTGTAATCCCAGCACTTTCCAAGGCCGAGGCGGGCGGATCACGAGGTCAACAGATTGAGACCATCCTGGCCATAGTGGAACCCCATCTCTACTAAAAATACAAAAATTAGCCAAGCGTGGTGGTGTGTGCCTGTGGTCCCAGCTACTCAGGAGGCTGAGGCGGAAGAATTGCTGGAACCCAAGAGGCGGAGGTTGCAGTGAGCCGAGATTGCGCCACTGCACTCCAGCCTGGCAACAGAGCAAGACTCCGTCTCAAAAAACAACAAAAAAAATCCATTTTAATCTTTAAAAGTAGGCTTCAGGTGGATGGAATACAACCACAGCCTGGTGGTGGAATGAGCTGATTCTCCTCCTTCTGAGGGAAGGATTCATGTTGTGCCCTTTGTCCCACCTGCCTTCCCCAAGGACAGCCTGGCTCAGGGTAGACACCAGGGCTACTCCTGGCATCATTCCAGAGAGCCTCTCTTGTCACCTCTTAACCACTTGGCTCCCTGTCACCAGTGTTCTGGGCTGGGTTGAGAACCAGCACAGATTAACTATCGAGTTATAGTTCCAGAAGCCCCACCAATGTCAGGTTGGGCAGAGCCTGCCCAGGAAACATGGAACATCTGCCTCTGACCTCTGACCTCTGACCTCTGTTCTCCCCTGAAGCCCTGCTTTTTTTTTTTTTTTTTTTTAAGAGTTTAGCAGTTACTTGGAATATTCTTTCCCTTTCTTACTCTACTACCTTTTCCCTCATACCCAAATTTATATTTCTGTCTCATCTCATTCACTGCAAAGAAGGCATCTGAAAAACCCATCCAACTAGATGTGTCGGGATTTAATGTTAGCACATTAATTGTATTTTAGGAGGCATTGAAAAAGGGCGATGCTTAACTATGAGGGAAGACACAATAATGATGGAATTCCTGGCACCAGTGAAGAAGAGATCCTGAGGCAGAAAGGCCTTGCTATCACTCTTCAGTCATGTGGATAGGCAATGCCACAGAGGGCTTCAGAACATGGCACTGAGGCTGGGCACCGTTGCTCATGCCTGTAATCAGAACACTTTGGGAGGCCCATTCAGGAGGATTGCTTGAGCCCAGGAGCTCAAGACCAACATGGGCAATATAGTGAGACCCCCATCTCTATAAACAACAACAAACAAGACCTCAAGACCAACATGGGCAACATAGTGAGACCCCCATCTCTATAAACAACAACAGCTGGGCACACACATGTAGGCCCAGCTAATGGGGAGGCTGAGGTGGGAGGATTGCTTGATCCCAGGAGACTGAGGCTTCAGTGAGCTGTCATCACACCACACTTCAGCCTGGGTGATGGAGATCCCATCTTAAAAAAAAAAAAGGAAGGTGGGCAATGGAGCCAGGCTGCAGGCTGACAGATTCCTATCTGTCACTTAGCAGTTGTTGAACCTTTGACAAATAACCTTTCTGTGCCTCAGTTTCCAAATCTGCAAGATGGAGATAAAAGTAACTCCTTATAGGACTGTTGCGAGGCTCTAATGAGATATTACATGAAAAGCCTGTAGAGGCTGAGGTTGGAGTACTACTTGAACCACGGAATTCAAGTCCAGCCTGGACAACATAGTGAGACCCCCATCTCTAATTAAAAAGAAGAGAGATTGTGCTACCTTGAGAAAAATAAATAAATAAATAAATAGAAATAAAAAAATTTTTTAAAAAAAGAGAGAGGCCAGGCTCGGTGGCTCATGCCTGTAATCCCAGCACTTTGGGAGACCGAGGCAGGTGGATCACGAGGTCAGGAGATCGATAACATCTTTACACAGTGAAACCCCATCTCTGCTAAAAATACAAAAGGTTATCTGATCATGGTGCCGCATGCCTGTAGTTCCAGCTGCTCAGGAGGTTGAGGCAGGAGAATCACTTGAACCCAGGATGTGGAGGTTGCAGTGAGCCGAGATTGAGCCACTGCACTCCAGCCTGAGCAACACAGCGAGACTCAGTCTCAAATACAAAAAAAAAAAAGAGAGAGACAGAGAGAGAGAGAGAGATTCTCTCTCCAAAAAAAAAAAAGAAAGAAAGAAAGAAAAGAAAAGAAAAGAAAAAAGAGAAAGAAAAGGGAAAAAAAAAGGCCAGGCATAGTGGCTCATGCGTGTAATCCCAACACTTCAGAAGGCTGAGGCAAATGGATATCTGGAGCCCAGGAGTTTGAGACCAGACTGGGCAACATGGTGAAACCCCATCTCTAGTAAATATGCAAAAATCAGCCATGCATGGTGGCGCATGCCCGTATACTCAGCAGGCACGAAGAATCGCTTGAGCCAGGGGATGGAGGTTGCTGTGAGCCAAGATTGCACTTGAGTGACACAGCAAGACTCTGTCTCAAAAAAAATAAATAAATAAATAAATAAAAAGGTTTCCGATCTATGCCAATCACTCCTTAAAATCCTTTTGGTTCTCGCCAATCTCTCACATCCCACCAGTGCATCTCAGTGGCCTTCACTCACCAAACCTGTTACACTCCATCAAAATCTGTACCCCTAGGCCGTTTCCCACAGGCCTTGTTTTCTTCTTCTTTTTTTCCTCTCACCTCTCCATCCTGTCTCTGTCACCTGGTTATCTCAGTTCCATATCTCAGAAGCCTAGAAAGCAGGCAGACAAGACAGAATTCTCCGTAAAAAGTGATGGACAGGCCAGCTGCGGAGGCTTACACCTATAATCCTAGCACTGTGGGAGGCCAAGGAAGGAAGATCGCTTGAGATCAAGAATTGGAGATTAGCCTGGGCAACATAGTGAGACCCTGTCTCCACACAATAATTAAAAATTAGCTGGGCATGGAGGTATGTGCTGTAGTCCCAGCTACTCAGGAGGCTGAGGCAAGAGGATTGCTTGAGCCCAGGAGTTTGAGGCTGCAGTCAGCCATGATTATACCACTGCACTCTAGCCTGAGTGACAGAGACTCCATCTCTAAAAAATAAAAAAAAGTCAAGGCCACACTCAGTGGCTCACACCTATAATCCTAGCACTTTGGGAGGCCAAAGTGGGAGGACTGCTTGAGCCCAGGAATTCATGACCATCCTGGGCACCAACATGAGATCTCATCTCAACAATAAAAAAACAAGTGAGAGAGAAAAGAAAACTTAGTCAGGCATGGTGGTGCAGGCTTGCATAATTTTATTTATTTATTTATTTTATTTTAATTTTTTAAAGACAGGGTTTCACCATGTTGGCCAGGCTGATCTTGAACTCCTGACCTCAGGTGATCCGCCTGCCTTGGCCTCCCAAAGTGCTGAGATTACAGGTGTGAGC
>CAUYQU010020622.1:0-71990 GCA_963574635.1 Cheracebus regulus | reverse complement strand
AACTACATCACAAACCCTTTAATTATGCCCTCACTTCGCAGTGTCTGTTCCCAGGGAGCAGCTCCCAGTATTCAGCTTTAGGAGAATAAGGTTTATGTTATTATGTATCCCAAGTTTACTATTTCAAAGTAGCATTTTTTTAAATTGAGATGGAGTCTTCAACTGTATCCTGGGCTGGAGTGCAGTGGTGCAATCTCGGCTCACTGCAACCTCCGCCTCCTGGGTTCAAGTGATTCTCCTGCCGCAGCCTCCTGAGTAGCTGGCATTACAGGCATGGCCACCGTGGCTAGCTAATTTTTGTATTTTTAGTAGAGACAGGGTTTCACCATGCTGGCCAGGCTATTCTTGAAATCCTGACCTCAGGTGATCCACCCACCTCAGCCTCCCAAAGTTCTGGGATTACAGGCGTGAGCCACGGCGCCCAGCCCCAAAGTAGCACTTTTTAAATGAGATGGGCTGGACTTCTTTTTTCCTAAACTACATTACACACAATTGAAAATTTCCCAACTTATTTGTTTCTTTTTTAACATAAGAAATAAACAACTCCAACAAGAATTATGGCCCTTCTTAACAAAAACTAAGGAAATTTTGCCTTCAGTGCTTGTGCAGCCCAGTAAAACGGGACGTCAGTTTTAAGGATCTGTTCTCATGGGGAAGAGCTCTGTGACCCAACTCGCCACCTCTCAGACACTGGAAGATTTTTTGGCATGAATAGCTGAAGTCTATCCTCACTTCGGGGAACAGGTGGGTCTCGTGTGCACCACACGATGAAGGTGTGCAGGGCAGCACCTTTGCACAGGAAGGAGAACATCAAAATCTACGTTGGAAAAGAAAATCCTCTCGTTTCAGAATGAAACCCTCCAGACCGCCACGAGAGGGCAGTGTGCAGTTTGCTACTGCGGCTTCGAGGACAGGAGATCTGGGCTCCTTGGCCAAGAATGGTGTTCCTGTTCAAAAAGTGTCCTCAGCCAAGGACCCAGGGCTCATTGGTCAAAAGCGTATTCTTATCTGAGCCACCACAGAAAGTACATGTGAAGACTGTGACTCTCAGGAAAGTGGAGTCTTAGATGGTGTGGATTCAAATGTTCATCACCACTTGGGACAGGACAAAGGATGGACATGGTTTTCTTTCCCTAAAGCATCACTTGAATTAGAAAATCAGAAAACGTGGCCAGGCATGGTGGCTCATGCCTGTAATCCCAGCACTTTGGGAGGCCGAGGCGGGCGGATCACGAGGTCAAGAGATCCAGACCATCCTGGCCAACATGGTGAAACCCCATCTCTACTAAAAAAATATATATATACAAAAATTAGCTGGGTATGGTGGCGTGTGCCTGTAATCCCAGCTACTCAGGTGGCCAAGGCAGGAGAATCACTTGAACCTGGGAGGTGGAGGTTGCAGTGAGCTGAGATCGCACCACTGCATTCCAACCTGGCAACAGAGCAAGACTCCATTTCAAAAAAGAAAAAAAAATCAGAAAATGCACACACCATCCAGGGTCCACGTAGACACTCAGGAAATGTACCACAACAGGAGGGGAGGGATGCCACAGGGCCAGCCCCGCCACAGGCTCACGGCTAACCCCGCCCAGGTCAACTCCACAGAGTGACACAGCTTCTCCCCATTCTCCAGCGATGAGCCCTCCAGGCAGGGGCCCTCCCTGTGGCTGTGTCCCCAACGCCTGGCGCCTATCAACAGTCATGTCTGGGACTGCAGGGAGCAGGGAGGTGCTGGCCGCCCCCACGGCGCCGCTCACCGTTGGGAAGCAGAGTTTCTGGGTGATCTCCTTGTAGTCTTCGTTCCGCTCCTTCACCTGGGACTGCCCAGCTGTCAGGTGGCTGCATATGAAGCAGAAGCTGGTGCTGTGGAACTGGAAGCGGATGCCAACAGCGCCCTTGTTCCCCGCCTTGCCCCCCATGCCCGTCTTCACCGTGTCGATGGCCACGTCCCTGGAACAGAAGGATGTGCGCATGCCGTCGGCTCCTGAAGGAGAGGCATGACCCTGCTTTGCCACAGAGAAGGGCACAGTGGCAGCTTAGGACCTGCTGCTCTGAGCGCTTCAAGATCATCAGCTCGGAGTCTGTCTAATCGCAACACAGCGGCCACCATGGCTGTTGTAGACTCCAGGTCAGGAGGCCGCCTCCCCCGAGCTGTCCACCGCCCAACTGGAAAGCGCGCCGTGCTCCCAAGAAGCTGAAGACACGGCAATCCCTGTGTCTGCCTAGGTTCTCACTGCTGCCAGGAGTGGCATGAATGTTACCACCTGCCAGCCCAACACACTCTGTGCAGCCATCATGCCTTGCATGGGACGTATCATCCGGGCAATCAATACTTTTTTTTTTTGAGACAGAGTCACGCTCTGTTGCCCAGGTGGAGTGCAGTTGTGTGATCTCAGCTCACTGCAATGTCCGCCTCCCAGATTCAAGCATTTCTCTTGCTTCAGCCTCCCAAGATTACAGGTGCCTGCCATCATACCTGGCTAATTTTTGTATTTTTAGTAGAGACAGGGTTTCACCATGTTGGCCAGGCTGGTTTCAAACTCCTGACCTCCAGTGATCCATCCACCTTGGCCTCCCAAAGTGCTGAGATTATAGGCATGAGTCACTGTGCCCAGCAATCAAGGCATGTTAAGAGCTAGGAAGCCAGCAGCTGTTTATGCTGGGCTGGGCAGGTGGTCTCAAATGGACTTTTATGCAATGCCAGAGCCTGCTGGCATTAAAATGCCAACTCATAATGCATACAAGCCCACAGAAACATGGGCTACAGCACATTTTTGAACATTTCCATGACTGCGCTGCAGACTAAGCCTTGTGACATCTGCTCCCTGGTGGACAAGGTGGGGGAAGAGTGATGGAAGGGGTGCAGGCGAAGAGGCTCAGGGTCAGAGGCACGTGAAAGCCCAGCACACAGAGCCTGGGAAACCTGGCGCTCCTCAGCTGAGCCCCTTCTCGAATGCTTTAGCTCTCAACCTCACCTACCCTTGCCATTCACACTAGCCTTGACCTGCTAACCTGGGACATGGTCAAGCTGCCAAAATGTCACAAGCAGAGGGACAGGGACCTAAACATCTTCCCAAAGTCAGAGGAGAGGATGACAGGCAGCACAGGCGTCGCCTCCGAGTGCTGCAGGGGTGCACCCGTGGCACTCTAGACGGGCATGGGCCCTTCCTGGAACCCAGGGGCTCAGCGGGGAAGTCAGCTCGATGCCTGCTGCCAGCCAGCAGAAAGGCTGGAGGAAATTCGAATGCCATGAGCAGGCCCAGGGGGAAAGAGGAGGCCGTCCGCAGGCCGGGGGAAAAGGTGAGTTCCTCCAGCATGTGAACACCCACACCCACACCCTAAGAGGAATGCAGCCCCAAAGCTGACCCCTTTCCAGCGCCCACAAAGCATGCACCCTAGAGAAATGACAGTGAGGTCATAGTTGTAGAGGCCCACATATTCGACTCAGAATTCTTTCAAAAAAGAGACAAAAGAATTGGCATTTCCCAGTGAGTTACTCAGAGGTAACTCAGAGGTTACCTGTCAGAGGTTTCCTGTCTGTAAGATTCCAACAAGGAACGCCTTTCCTTGCACAGAACTGAGCCCAGGCGATGACAATCATATAACACTCTAAGAATTCAGCTTCCCGAGGTAGACATTTCCCACGGTGGCTTTTTAATTGCTAGACAATATTCTATTCAGCTCAGTTTTTCCTAGGGGGTTTTGCTACATTTATCTAAAGTAATGGCAAGTCCCAATTCCTGCTACAGAGGGGGTGGGGGAGGAGGAGGAGGTCAAAGAACAAAACACAGAGGCTCACAAGACTTTATTGCCCAGATGTGCGTACACCAAATGTTCTTACCTGATGAATGGGACGTGATATGGACGCACAAAGATATAAAGACAGACGCCCACCAGCTGCGCCGAAGTCAAGAGAATGTATCTGTGCGAGCGTGAGATGGCTTTCTGAAGCTGCTCTCCCCACATCTTCCTGTTGGTAGTACTGGAAGAGAAAAGGAAAGGACAATACTGCTTACAGGTGGCCGGAAGTGCCATCTCCCACCTGCCAAATGCTCCAGCCCAGGCCCGTTCCGCTTGCAGAACTGATGTCACACTGCCGGCACCCCAATATCAGTGTCATGCTTTCCCTGTTCTCCTGGAGGATCTGAGTATTTCTGGTTGTGTCTCATACATCACAGCAGCCCTTCCTTGACCCCTGACACCCGGTCCAGGACCTTCTCATAGCAGCCCCACAGAGTCTGTCTTATTTATTTGTTCAGAAAATTCCTTGAAATAAAAGCCAGGCCAGTTTGGCAGGGGGTGGGGGAGAATGTCCAGTTGACTTCATTTCAAATACAAATCCAGTGGATTTGATTCTTTCCTTCGCCCTGGTGTGAAGGAGGGAAGTCCCACTTCCCGGCACTCCACTTTCTCACCTCTCCCCAGGAAACATGAGTCAGCCACTCTCCCAGTCCCAGCCCTGCCCTGCCCCTGTGCCCCAAGTCCACACATGCCAGCTCCCTCTGGCAGCGTAAATCAGCCTCAACAAGTGGCCGAGGCCAGAGCACCACAGAGAAAACACAGCAACCATCAGCCCTTCCTTCTATTTCCTTAAGCAGCAGGGAAAGAACAGCGCGGTGCACACGTGGTTACAGAGATGGAGCCAGGTGAGAGACCCCCACACAGCCAGGACTACAGCTTAGCCGGCTCAGAAGCAGGCTGGCTCCAGGAGAGTCTCAGAGGCTCTGTTCCCAGCCAGGCATCTGAGTCAGGAAGCCCCGCCTGGCCCGCACCCCTGCCCCTTACCTGGCATTGACAATATTCCCTGCACTCAGCTCCACCATCTCTTCAAACCCCACAGCAAATATGTCAGCTGGGCTGCTGTCATCTGGGGAGCAAGGCAAGAGATGACAGAGGTCAGAACCGCCATGTCCTGTGTTACGAGTTCATGGGGTTCCCCTGTCCCCTCTCCCGAGCCATGCTGTCCACTGCCTGAGTCCAGCTCCAGGGGGCTGCTACTGCTGCTGGGAACTGCCGGCGGAACCTGCTTCGGTAATGCCTGGCTTCAGTGCAGCAGTGAGCCCGAGGGCTCCATCCATTCTCTCTGTTCCCTTTGAACAGGGAGGTCAGAGTTTCATATAACCCTGTATAGCCGTTGACTGAATCTCTCCAGTCATGACCTCTGACATCCAGGCTCTGAGCCCCCAAGCCCAGCCACAGCTCCAGCTGCTGCAGAAAGTGAAATGCCCGCCTCCCCTGGCTCCTGCCAGGAGGATGTGGCCTCTGTCAGCGAGAGGCCAGGCAGGCCATCCACTTCCTTCTCCGCTGGCCACAATGGGCAACCTGGAACCTCTAGTTTCCCTGACTTAAAGCTTTATTTATTATTATTATTTTTTAAAGAAAACAATCCCCATCCCTCTGTGGATCTGCTTGGCAACAGTCACCATAGCACCTTCCTTGTCTGGAACCTGGTGCATCTCTAGTGGGACTGCGGGGGAGTGCACTAGTGTCTACCCCAAAAAGATCCCCTGCAAAATACCAGCCAGCTTGCTACAAACACGCACGCCTTCCTGCAGGGAAAAGGAGTCACGTTAGCATCGGGAGGGATGGCTGCTGAGACACGGCTGTGGCAAGCACTCTCCACATTGATGGGACTCTGCCGGAGGGCATTCTGAATGGCTTCTGGAGGCACCACAAGCACAACCCAGGCTATCCCCGACACAGAGAGCCCCAGTGGCTCTGAAGGGTGGACTCTGCTACCTGCCCTTGGAGGAAGAAAGTAAGGCACGGATGGCGTATGCAGAAGAAGGGACGGGATGAGACTCTGGGCACCAACCAGGCAGCTGTGGGGCACAAATGTGCATATGGCCCACCACATGTCAGCTAGACCACAGGTCACTCACCAGTAGGCTAAGAACTGAACCACAAGTCTCTTCCTAAGTCCAAGGAAGCAAAAGCAAAAAAAAAAAAAAAAAAAAGCAAAGCCCCTGAGTCAATGCTGATGGAACAAGAATCACTTATTCAGATCTTAAGTTCTGGGGCCATTTCATAGTGTATCTCATTAGATAAAAGGTGAGGTGTCAACATTTGGAATTATTTTATTCTTAAAAAGCACATGAATTATTTTGTGACTACCTAAAGCAGATGAAGAGAATTGGTTTAAGGAGAGGCAGGGATGAGCCGTTCTTGGTCAATATCAATACTGAAGGCGGGGCTGGGTGTGGTGGCTCACGCACCCAACACTTTGGGAGGCCGAGGCAGATGGATCACCTGAGGTCAGGAGTTTGAGACCAGCCTGGCCACCAACATGGTGAAAACCCGTTTCTACCAAAAATACCAAAACTAGTCAGGCCTGGTGGTGTGTGCCTGTAGTCCCAGCTACTAAGGAGGCTGAGATGGGAGAATCGCTTGAACTTGGGAGGCGGAGGTTGCAGTGAGCTGACACTGTGCCACTGTACTCCAGCCTGGGCGACAAGAGTGACACTCATCTCAAAACAAAACAAAACAAAGTAAAACAAAAAAGCACTGAAGGCAGGCCTGGCTCCCATCCTTACAGTGACATGGCTCGAGAAGCCACCCTTCCGCCTGGTGACAGAAAGACGCTACAGATCGAAGCCGAGGCCTTCACTACCACGGTATGCAAACAGAAAGGAGAGACTCACTAGCTGCTAACTCTTCTCAACATTTGGGAAAGGAAAAAAGTCAAACCGTTATTTTCGAGGCAGCATTCTTGAGAGTCAGACCACGGTGCTATTTAAACATTGTGAGGAGGGAACATGCCAAAGATGCAACTCCTCAAGATAATGGCCACTGCAGGGTCAAGCCTGGTATGTCGGGTTAGGTGCAACGGGATTCTGTCTCCCCTGAAGTCACTGCCCTCACCCTGGGACTCGGCAGCTCCAGAGAGCCGGGGCGAGTCGAGCAGCCAGTCCGTCAGCTCCGCCGTCCTGAGCAGGTTGCTCCGGAACTGCTTGCCTCCGTTCACGTTCCAGGTCCCCGTGGCAATCCGGATCCGCTTGAAATTTGTGAATTCCGACTGACGCTCAGTCATAGCTTTCAGGATCCTGGGAGTCACTGCTGGGGGCACACAAAGGCACGTCTGTTTGTAGTTCCCAAGCTCAGGCATCCTCCAAAGATACAGAAGAGGCTGCCTGGCAGACAGACGGTTCATGAGCCTCTAGACATAAACCAGGGTATGCTCCTTAGGACGATGGCAACATGCATAAAACCTTGGAAACCACAGTGCTTCTAGATGGGATTTCTGCAATAAGGTGTGAAAACACAAGACCAAAGCTCACCCTCTATACCCCTACCCCCAACGGGAGCCAGAAGGCCTGGGACATCAGATCACAGGGATCTCAGACACAATGAGGAAGAGCCGTGTCCTCACTGTCCACTCCGTACAAGAACAAGGCACAGGAATTTAGGCAAGCGGATGCAGTGACTGAGCACATCTCAATGTGTATGCACCTGTATACACTATCACTTTAAATGTCTTCCCAACCCGGCAGCCACCTTTGCATCCTCTGCCTTCCATCCTGCATATCTGACACGTTTTGTTTGGCCCCAAAGTTAAGGCTTTAAAAAGTCATTACACAGAACCATCTCCATCCTCTGGATAGCCAAAATATATTCCATCTTATAAACTTGTGACGTAACCTAAATTGAACTCATATCTGCCTTGCTATTAAATAAGACTCACTGTATAATATGGAGCTTCGTTAACCTTTTACAGAGAGCTGGCACTATTTCCAGGGTAGAAAGTATCACCTTGCCTACCAGAAGCCAAATAAGACCGCCCCAGTGACGAAAGGGTGAGGGTGGAAAAGGGCCGCGAACCCATTTTAAGTCTGGGCTAATTCAGTTTTCAAAAACACCTAACATTTCTAAAGCGACTTACACATTCTTTTTTTTTTTTTTTTTGAGATGGAGTCTCGCTCTTGTTGCCCAGGCTGGAGTGCAATGGCACAATCTCGGCTCACTGTAACCTCCGCCTCCCGGGTTCAAGCCATTCTCCTGCTTCAGCCTCCTGAGTAGCTGGGACCACAGGCACCTGCCATCATTCCCAGCTAATTTTTGTATTTTTAGTAGAGATGGGTTTTCACTATGTTGGCCAGGCTGGTCTCAAAGTCCTGACCTCAGGTGATCCACCTACCTCAGCCGCTAAAAGTGCTGAGATTACAGGCAAGAGCCATCGCGCCTGGCCACTTACACATTCTTATAAGGAAAAATGCTGGGTCTCTCCTCCTTTTCTATGAGACCTATGTTTACAGGCTCAGGTAAGAAGATGCCATTCAGATGCTCCCAAAGGAACCTCTAGCTATTGCTGGAATCACGACGTCTCACCACTGAGACCAGAAGGTGCCCGCATCCCTGGGAGATAACAGCATCATCCTCTGTTTCTACAGGGTCCTCGGGGGCCAAAACAGAAACTGGAGGCCAACTTCATGGAAGGCTCCCCAGGCCACCGGCACCTGCTAAAGGCCCAAGAGCCCAGGCAGCTGAGAACGTTTCTGGAGTGGGTTAGCGTTCAAAGGCACTGACGCGTTTAGGAGAGCGCACCGCCTCACAGAGCCCGCCTTGGCATCTCCCGCCTCCTCGGGATGGAAACACACACAGTCCGAGCCAAAACGGAGGAAGGGTGAGCTCCCAGGCCCCGCAGGAAAGCACAGGTTCCCGTTAGAGGCAGTGACCGCTTCAGGGTGCGTAGGTCCACTGCTCAGACCCCGGGCACATCTGCCACCCATGCTCTGGATGGCACGGAGGCGGCGGGAACGTGGGGCTGGAGTGCACCCGCCTCCCCCCTGCCCACGGCGGGCCCTACCCAGGAGCGCTGTGCTGTCCAGCAGCATGCCCGCTCTGTCTGCTGCCTCCTCGCCGTAGACGTCCCCCACCAGCAGCAGCCTGACGGCATCCTGCTTCACCCCGTCGAAGAAGCTGGACTGGATGGTTCGAGACACGGACCGGGCTCCATCCTTCAGCTTACCCACCTGCCGAGAGCCCAGATCACCGGCCATGAGGGGGGTCCACGGGGCCCCCACCCTGCCCCGTCGGCTGGGCCCTACCTTAGCCTTCCCTTCCAGGGCTCTGCTGCCTGTGAACACCTTGCTCAGGCTGTGGCCATTCAGAGACCACATGGCTTTGAAGGACTCCACAAAGCGGTCAACGATGGGTTTTGAACTGAGCCCCAGGGTCTCGAGCTGCAGATGCAGGACCTGGGGAGGAACAGGGATGGCTGGCACTGGCTGCTTCTACGGAGGCTCCGCAGCTGCCACCCCAGGATGTTCCTTATCCAGCAGCCTGTGGATTCCGCTGTGCCCTGGAAGACTCTGTGTCCCTCCAGAGGAGGAGGAGTTCTTATAGCAGAGCGACTTCCTGCAACTCACCCCAACTTTATCTATACGGTCTACCCAAGCCCTCCTCTCACCCTGACACCTGGCCACCCCCACCCTCAGCCAGAGGCTGAACAGCAAACAGTGGTGGACATCAGGGGTGCTGACCCTGCCCCCACCGAACCCCCGGCCAGGGGATGTCAACCAGAAAGGTGGGGCCACGCACACTAGGTCTCTTCCCAGCTTCAAATCCAGCCTCATCTGGCCAGCCTCACACTGCCTTTGGCCAATGGTGCATCCACGATAATCATTACACACAGCTGTTGTCTAGGGGCCTTTGGGCCACCATGTCTGGGATGCATTTCACAAGAGGGTGTGTGGAGGTGCGCCTATGACAGAGGAAGCAGCCGCCTGGGGAACCCCTCTCTGGATGCCCCATGTCTCCTTGTCCACCTTCTCAATCGTTAGGAAGTTGTCTCATCCGGCCGCTGAAGGCACTCAGCCCAGCCTGTCCGGCTGAAGGCAGAGGACCCGGTACAGATGGCCCAAAAGGCCACGGCAGGGACGAACCTCAAGTGCAATGAAGCTCTGCACAGTGTTGGTTCGGTACAGGCAGTCAAGACAGTTCATCCGCAAAGTGCCTTTCTGAAAACTTAGGACAAGAAGAAATGTAAACAGTTATAAGTTGTGTTCAAAGAAGCAGTGGCCATAGCACAGTGGCCTGTGTCTGACTGTCAACTCCCAACGAAACGTTCCAAGAGCGAACCCTTCACCTCCTCCCCAAAATAGCACCCCAGAAACCCCTGTGTCTATCCCAGTGGGTCCCAGCACTGCTGAAAAGGCAGGCAGACCCCAGGACACACACTTAGCAGCCTGCACAGCTGGGTTGTTTTAAGTTTGGTTGGTCTTTTTTATTTACAGCAATTATGTTCTATAAAGTTGTATGAACACTGAATTGGACATCTGTATGAACACAGAACCACAGCTCCTAGGAGAAACATAGGGTTAGGTTCCTGCAAGCCTCTGGTCACATTTTCTTCAACTGATCAATATGCAACCTTGTTTTATGTACGTTTCAATATAAAGACACCCTATGAATATATGTACACATTATGTATATAATATGTATATGTACATTATATGTATATATACATTATATGTATATATTATGTATATATACATTATATGTACATAATATGTATATATACATTACATGTATATAATATGTATATATTAATGTATATATTAACACTTCGTTAACACTGAGCCATGTCCAATAGCACTGTAACTCATATCGGGACAAAGCTTATCTTAATGTGCATTTTCTCCATAAAGCACGTCACCACCTTCTCGTGTTCAGAAGTTCTAGACAGCTCTTCAGCACAATGCTTAGGGGCCATTCTGAACCATGAGATGCCCCAACAAAGGGGGACCCCCCCAAAGACCCCACAAATGTGAAAAACATGGTACTAAATCTCATACATGACATGTGTTTACATACAAGGGCTAAAACAGGAAGACAGTATCGCCTTGATCTCAGCTGGGAGCATGAACATGTGACTCACATTGTCACTGCTCTGCACATGTCTGTGAATGTCCAGGAAAAGTGCTTTGAGTACTGATTTTGGGGTTATACGTTTTAGGGAGTAGGTAAATTAGTCAATATAGTATCTGCAAATGATGAGGACCCCCTGCATGTGAGTCGAGGGAAATGAATGCCCTTTTTCTGCTCTGTTCTGAGCAGGGCAGTCCATATCCCGGTCTCCTCAGGTGATCTGAGTTTATGCCAGCCATCCCACCATGACAGTGACCCGCACTCTCACAGGCTGCACTGCAGTGTGGAGCTCCATGTTTTAATGCAGCCCCCTTTATTAGTTCACTTCTTTTCCCAGAAAACCATGCCTCACCATCTCCTCGAGAAATGTGAAAGCCTGTCTCCCACTGTGGGAAGGGAGAGGAGAGGCTGGAACCCAAGATTCCCGACATCATGAAGCTCATGACCCAGAAAACCGCAAGGGTAGCTGAGAGTGGAGGGAAGGAAGCTGCCCTTCATAGGGCACATGTCCTGGACGGCGCCGCCCCTCCGCCACCTGACCCAGCAGAAGGCACAGCGTGCAGAGAGCCTCACCGTGGACTGACGTTCTCTCCCTTTGTGAACACATCGAAGTCCTCCCAGTGCAGCTTTAACTGTGGCCTCAAGAGGGTCTCCAATTTCTCTAGCTTCCTGCCTTTGGCAAACTGATGGAAGTCAAAATTGATCATAGGCGTGTCGCCTGCATGGCAAGAAGCCCAGAGCAGCTTCTGAAAAGAGGAGTGGCAGGCGGTGAGGGGAGCAGAGGGAAGGGAGGACGAGGAGGGCAAGCTCCTCACGCAGCTCAACCCCCGTGGCTAACCACGGTGACTCGCCACAGGACATGCTTTAGCTGGAAGCTCACAGTGGACCAGGCAGTTGACTCCGAAAGGGAAGCACAGGACAAAGGCCCTGGGGGACAAACCCCACAAAGAGCATCTTGCCTGCCAAAGGGCAGAGGATCCCCCTTGGGCAAAAGCAGCCAGAGCCAGTGTGGCTCCCTGGGGACACCACACTCCTGCAGGGCTCTCCGGAAGGCACAGGTGAGGAAGGACTGATCTGTTCAGATGGCCCAGGTGCCCCAGGCCCTCGGGGACAGCGCGCTGCAGCAGGCTGCGGAGCTCATAATTCAGCTCCCTGTTGCCTTGGTAACCAGCCCCATCCTGCTGCACACCAGCCTCTGGTGGCCATGCTCTGAAGAGGCCAAGGCTCCAGCTGAGGTGGGCCAGGTGGGACCCACATCCCGGTGCAAGTTCAGGATGGTCAGGGAGCCAGGGTGAAGGTGGGGACAGACAGGAAGCAGGGCGAGGGGCTGCCAATGGCACCACCATGTGCTTAAGAGCCCTCCCTTCCACGCGAGGCTTCTCTGGCCCTGGATTTCTTCCTAGAGAGCCCCGTGACAAAGGACAAACTGTCCATCTCCCCAGACCACCCGGCCTCCAGGCCTCCCGCACCCTGCACCCATGCCCGTACAGCTTCAGGTCAGGCCAGTCCAGCCTGAGCCCAACCAGAGGTCCCAGTGACTTCAAGGACTGGAAGGACTTGGGGTCACCTGGTCTGACTCAACGTGACCACCTGTGATAGGCCTCAATGTCAATCAATGCAACACTGCCATCGTCAATCAAGTCTTGCTATGAGCCAGAAGCTGGCGGAGGCTGACAGTGCCTGGTGGCTCAGTAACACGCGTTCCGGAGCCAGTGCCTCATCCAGCAGGACTGATGGCTGCCGGGCCCGGGCAGGCTGCCGGGCCACCAACCTCGGTCTAGGGGGAGCTGATGTGGCTGAGGGCCACCCTCCACGAGGCTGTGACCCAGGTCTCCAGCTAGAGTGCCCCTCCCTGCGTGGCCAGGAGCCCACCCTTCCCCGCATGAGGCGGCTGCCATCTCCCGCCCTCACTTCACCCGCCGATGGAAGGGGCCATAAGTCAAGGCCCAGGGGAAAAAGAGTTGGGGTTCTTATTATTCTTATTTTTATATTTTGGCTTTTTTTTTTTTTCCTTCTTCCTTCAAATTAGCAGCCAGCATCACTGCCAAGATGGGTGGGAAGGGAGCCACTTCTGGATCTTGTTGCTAATAGCAACAAACCAAACAGGAAAAGCAGGTCTGGCCAAATAAAATTGGCAAACCAGGAAGTGCCTGCTCCAAGCACGAGCATGTGGCATTTCTAAGCAGAGGGAAAGGCTCAGAGACCGCCCTCACCCCACGGAGGCCACTTCGTGCTCTCTCGCTAAGGGGTATCCTTGAGCTCCAAACAACCAGAGAGCTTTCTTCCACTAGGCAGGGGACATGGAGGCTGGTAAAGGAACCGGGAACCCCCACCGCTCATTCTGGAATGTCTTGTGCCTGGGGAGAAGGGGGCGGGGGCTGGAGGCCTGGGATCCGTGCACCAGTACAGCTCCTGGCCAGGCTGGTGGAGTCTCTTGCTCCCCCCACCTCCCGCAGCTCCGTGACCGTGCCCAGGATCTCTGTCCAGGATTGCCAGGAAAAGCCCCAGGGAAGCCTGAGGGAGCCCACGGAGACCAGCAGGAGCAAGTCCGGCAGCTCCCATGGGAGCCCAAGGAAGAGGGGAAAATTCGAAAGCTGGGTGGCAAGCAGGGGGAAGCCACGGAAGCCACTGCCCTGCCTGAGCCCTGAGGCCAGGTGCCCTGTGGGGCTGAGGGAACTCACCCAGGACCAGCCAGGGCAGAGGGGAGCACCACCTGCTTCTGGGCTGGACTGAGAGGGACTCCTCAAGAGGTCAGAAGCCCTTGAAGTCCCATGGGGAGGCCAGGGGACACACGACTGGGACAGGAGACGCTCTGTTTTGACTTTGAGCAAATTCTCCCAACCATCAGCTCATAGAAATTACACTCACTGTATCAGGGGCCCGAATCACCAAGCGCCGCCTGTTCAGTGGTCGGAACGCTGGGGAAGCCTCAGGAAACGAAGGAGGGCCGGGCTGGCAGCTCCAGTCCCTGCAGAAGCCGCCTCTGGGCTCAAGGCTTCACCGTAGCCATCCGCCGCCCCGTCCAGCCCAGCCCCGCCATGAAGAGGGCAGTCCGGCCTTACCTTGAAGGCTCTGTTGAGCACCTCCTCTCCGCCTCTGCTTCCCAGAAGGTTCACGACCACCTGCTGCCCATACTGCTCCTTCAGAAGCACCATGTGCCTGCAAAGGCAGCGGGCGGGCGTGAGGCTGGGCACGGGCACAGGTGCAGACGCTGCCCTGTTCTGCCCCTTGAGGGACGAAGGGGCAGAAGAGGTCATGCTTTCTCAGTGCTAGAGCCCAGCACCAGCTATCCCCCATGACCCAAAACGTAGAAAGTGAGCCGGGGTGGAGAGAACCTGTCCCTCCCAGCTGCCATTACTACTAGCTAGTGTAGACTTCTACATGAGTTTGGAATCAAAGAATATCCCAGACTGTCCATTAAACACCTCCCATTAAATCTAGAACACCTAACCTGACTTTTCATCAACAGAGTTTTGCTTTTGAGACAGGCTCTCACTCTGCTGTCCAGGCTAGAGTGCAGTGGTACGATCATAGCTCACTGTTGCTTCCAACGCTGGGCTCAAGCAATCCTTCCACCTCAGCCTCTTGAGCAGTAGGCACCACAGGTGCATGCCACCACATCTGGCTAATTTTTACTTATTTAGTTTTCATAGAGACCGGGTCTTGCTATGTTGCCCAGGCTGGTCTTGAACTCCTGGCTTCAAGCAGTCCTCCCACCTCAGCCTCCTAAAGTGTTGGGATTGCAGGCATGAGCCACCACGCCTGGCCTAGAGTCTTACACGTGCAATGTGCACGTCTGAAATGAATCTCTTCTCACAACTAGAAAAACTGGCAGGAGACCTCTGAACTCAGCATCCCGTTCTCCACCTCAGTGCTGTGTTTCATGACGCTAGACCACAGCAAGGAGACGCAACGCAACCTGCAGGCTTTGGAAACTCGTCCTTGCAATTGAGGCGACTTTCTAAACATGTACATTGAAATATTAGGGAGCGATTCCAATATTTATCCTTGATCACCAGCTATTTTAAAGTAACCTTACAATGTCAGCGTTAAACATGTTGAAATGCAGTGCCTTAACCAAAACAGCAGGAAGCGATACAATGCAAAAAGCAGCGTCAAATTATCATTTAACGGTGCAATCTTTAGGCAGAAACATAGAAAAAAGACGAAGAAAACACATGATGTCAAAGTGGTGGAATTTTATACAATTTAAGTTCTTTTCTTCTGTAGACATCTTTCTCTTTCCCAAATTTCTATAATGACATGTTTCTTTTATGAGCGAAATTTTTTAAAGAGCTAATGATTATGAAAAAATCTTTTTTTTTTTTTTTAACCCAGTAAGAGAAAACATTCTCTTACTGACTTCAGGGGAGAGTAGTAGAAACAATATGGATCTTGAAGCGGGTAGTTTGGAGTTAGGCTTGTCTGCTGATTCGCTGGCCTGTTAAGGGTGAGTCCCACCCCACCCCCGCCCGGGCTCCCATCCCCACGGGGAGGTCCGGGCCCCCCTGGGGTGGGACTGTGGGTGGCCCCGCCCTTGTGGGCTTTCTTTTGGGTCTGTCTGCCCAGAGAAGGTGTATCCCAGGCCTGGCTCTGACACATGCAGGCTCTGCCCCTGGTGAGGGAGCCCACTGTGGCCACATATCCAAGCCACGTCCCACAGTGCGGCCCATCAGAAAAGGCCCATTTCTGATCTCTGTCTGTCTCATCCCTGCCCCTTCTCAACTGGTTCCAAAGCCCAGGGCCAGAAGAAAACTGCTATTATTCATTATTACTCACTATCCTTCATCATTACTCTATGCTCTCCCCACCCCCAGACTCCCCGATGACGTGATTCCTCCCCTCTGAGCTGGCTCCTTCATCTGTAGAGCAGAGCTGCTCCCCATCCTGCAGAGAATGGCTAGGAAGACTAGAAAGACGAGTGAAAGTGACAAGGACAGTGCGTGGCGTGTGGGAGCTGGTTCTTCTTTCCTTCCCTTTACTGTAAACACGCTCGTTATTGGTGGGCTGAAAGGCCTTGCTGACCCAGGGCATAAGGGAGCACTGGCATCAGCAGCAAGGTCGCTGGGTGCAGCCCTCTTGCTGGGTCACTCTGAGCACTGAGGCCTTTTTTTCACTTCCCCGGCTCAAGGGTTGTTGTCATGGGAAGCTACTTGGAAAATGGGAATTTTTCAGGACACTGAGGAATCAGATTTCTATCTGAAAGCATCCTTCTCATCTTCAGGGAGGGACCTAGTGTTCACCACAGGCTGATGTGCACAGCAGCCGCCCGCAGAGCGGAGCGGGGAAAGGAGAGGAGCTTCTCTGTTCTGCGAGGGGAGACTCAGGCACCATCCCATGAAAGATTAACCCTTCCACTGAGACTCCTCACCACACGGAGATGACAAGACCCTGCTCTGGCAGCTGCAGCCAAAGCCCTGCTCCAGACAGTCCTCCTCAGATATGCAGAGCAAAGTGACGAAAGACGGCCACGGCTACTCTCAGCACCCAGGGAGCATGGGCAAGGAAAACAAGGATCCTCTGGGGAGAAAAACTATCTGCACGAAGGTTTTGCGGGGGAAAGAAGGGATTTATTCTCCACCAAATCCATCAAAGAACTGCAAGACTCTTGAGAGTGCAGTGATGTCCCAGAGAAGAGAATTGGGAAGCGTGCAGGACCACGAAAATGCCAGTCCAGGGACGTCATCGGGGACCTGGCAGCCTGTTCTCAGGGGGACCCTCTCGGTGCCCCACTGTGGCCACTAGACAGACATATCACCTTATTTCCAAGCATTATCCCGAATGAGGGGAACATAGCAATTAACATGAAAGCAGCAGCTCCTGCCCGGGAACCAGAGGGCTCTTGCCTCTAGGCTAGTGTTGTGGGAAGAAGCATTACAGAAGAGACTTCCTGGACACAGTAGCTGCCTGGACAAAGACCTACCCTTTCACCAGCTTGTCCTGTGATTTGCAGAAGAGATCTAAGTGTACCCCTGGATTTAGGGATGCTTTCCAAGGGGCTAGGCAGCCTCTGGGGTGCTTGTGAGAAGAGAGAGGTCTCAGTCTCTCAGGTATGTGCATCTCACACACCTTGCGTTACCAGGATGCTGAAAAATCTTCCGTCTATGCAAACATCCTTCAGCTAGATGTATGTATTTTTTTAGAAAGCTCCTAAACATAGGAGGGTTTTGGAAGCAAACCCAGCATGACCTCTCCTCTTGTTTTGGGTCAGCTTCTGGTAGATTTTTTTTTTTTGGTTTATTTGTTTTGTTTTGTTTTGAGATGGAGTCTCACTCTGTCGCTCAGGCTGGAGTGCAATGGCATGATCTTGGCTCACTGCAACCTCCGCCTCTTGAGTTCAACGAATCCTTCCACCTCAGCCTCCCAAGTAGCTGCGATTATAAGCATGCACCACCACGCCTGGCTAATTTTTGTATTTTTAGTAGAGATGGGGTTTTGCCATGTGAGCCAGGCCACTCTTGTACTCCTGACCTCAAGCGATCCACGCTCCTCGGCCTCCCAAAGTGCTGGGATTACAGGTGTGAGCCACCAAGTCCAGCCAGGTAGAATTTCATTTGCAGTTTCATGTTTACTATTTCCTAAGATCACTTAGTATAGATCAGTGTTAACTAAAAGAACTTCATGTGTAGAATGCTTAGGACACACTAATAATGTTCTAGAAAAGGCAATGGTCTTGTCTATACTTGATTGTATATCTCTTTACAGAAAAAGCCCCTTATATGTAACATGCTAATCAGGGGGTCACATCTGGGCTCACGTGATTAGTGGTATGTTTAATAAGAGGATGGAAGCAAATTTAAAGTCTCAATGAAGATTCAGGTAGAATGATTCAAACACTTAAAACATTACTTTTCAGAATTTTTATTACATTCACTAAGACAATTCTTAAATATTGAGTATTTAGAGTAAATAAGCAAATATTTTAAGAAGCTATTATTTCAAATACATATTACAAATAGTTCAGCTTTTCTTAAGCTAAAAAATAGGAGATATGTTATGATCCAATTTGTGTATTTATATATATATATGTGTGTGTGTGTGTATATATGTGTGTGTATATATATGTGTGTGTGTATGTGTGTGTGTATATGTGTGTGTGTGTGTGTGTGTGTGCGTGTGTGTGTGTGTATCATGCCAAAATTGTTTTCTGGAATGCCATGTAAAAAACTACCAACAGTAAAATCTCTGAGAGAGGTAACTAGGATTTAGGGTATTTTTATTTTTCACTTTATACTTTTCTATACTTATTTATTCTATATTATTTTAAAACCAAAACCAAACAGCTTCAAATATCCTAAAATTCAGATTATCCCTTATTAACCAGGGCAAAGAGATGAAGCCTCATTGCAAGAAGCTGATAAGATAAAATAATTAGAAAGTGCTACCTGAACATTCCTAAATTTACCTTCAGGAAACCCGAGAACAAGTAAAAGTCCCATTTTGTAATCTCCCTTCTTGCATAAAAGACCAAAGTAAAAGCAGATTTAGATTCAGGGTTCAGGGTCCTCCCCTTCCCATCATACCCTATCCCTGGTGTCTGATGGGAGGAAGATGTCTGAGAATGACAATGACAGGCTTGGATGGTATCAGACAATCCTTACCTGTCAAAAGCAGGGGCGTTGGCTTCCAGGCCTCTGTGGAGTCTCAGATGATGGGAGCCAACCTAAAGCAAAGAGAAGTAAAGATAGTGATTATTCCTGCTCTGCAAACCGAGGAGGCAGTGGTTTTCCCATTCTCCTTCTCCCTGTCAGCCAGGCTGCATCTGGCAGCCACCAGGCCACCTCCGCAGCCCCTTCAGGGCTCAGGAAGGCTGAGGTCTCTGGATTCAGCTAACAGTGCTCCAAACCTGGGTCTACGAGCCTCAAGTCTGGCTTTGCTGCTGCTCAGTCCTAACTGTAACATGACCATGTCTGCTGCAATTCTTCCACAGACAGCAGTTCCAGTGTAAGATTATGAGGCAGATATCAGATCCTAAGCTCTCTGATATCACAGAGGTCAGTGAAGCCAACTAGGGAGACAGAAACTGCTTCTCAGCCCCCTTTATGCCTTCAGGGACATCAATTTCCCCCTAAAATCTGAGTCATCCTAATTATCAAATTTACCTTATTATTTATTAATATAACTATTTAATACTCACCTTAAAAAAACATTTAAAATACATATTGTCACTGGAGCTAGCTTAAAGGGGCTTTCACTGGCCAAATCTGGGATAATTTGAACATCAAACTATATGAGGATAGTAATGGATTATAACCTGATGAATAAAATAGAAATCTATGAATCTATACTAATGATAACTGGATGGATGGATGAGTAGATGGATGGGTAGATGGGTGGGTGGATGGGTGGGTTGATGGATGAATAAATGAACAGATGGGTGGATGGATGAAGGAATAGCTGAGTGGATGGATGGGTTGGGGGTGGGTAGATGGATGGATGGATGGATGGATAGCTGGGTAGATGGGTGGATGGATAGATGGGTGGGTGAATGGATGGACAGATGGATGGCTAAATGAATGGGTGGGTGGCTGAATGGATGGATACTGGGTGGATGGATGGATGGATGGGGGATAGATGGATGGGTGGGTGGATGGCTAGATACTGGGTGGATGGATGGGTGGGTGGGTGGATGGATAGGTGGGTGAATGGATGAGTGGATGCATCAGTAGATGGATAGGTGGGTGGGTGTGAGGATGAACGGTGGGTGGGTGAATGAGTAGAAGAAAGATGAATGGATGGGTAAGTGGGTGAGTGAGTGGATGGATGGGTGGGTGGCTGGTTGGCTGGATACTGGCTGTGGACAAGTGGATGGGTAGGTGGATGGGTAGGTGGATGGGTGGATGAGTGAGTAGATGGGTGGGTGGATGGGTGGATGAATGGATGGGTGAATGGGTGACAGATGGGTGAATCAGTGTGCAGGTGGGTGAGTGGGGAAGCAGAGAGGGCTCTACAGTAAAATACGAAGTGATACATTTGGAGGAAATCATTTTAAAAATCATCATTTTACAACTGTCATAGTAAATAACTGTTGAGCAAAAGTTACCTGTTAATGATAAATCTTAAGGGAAAGTTTAATGAGAAGCAGGATACCAGCATGGTCTCAAAGTGTCTCCCATAGATTGCTGATTAGTTGAAAGGGAAAACATTAACCATAAGTGGAGGAGCTGAGTAGCACCTTGACTGGGTGACCAAAGTTAACATCACCAGTGAGGGGCATATGGACACTGTGTGCCTCCAGCTCTGGTACCCTAAGAAGGACACAGGATCATGTAGGTAGCATTCTGGCCAGGCATCCATACACTGAATGTGCTCATAATGAAACACGAGGAAAATCTAAAGGGAGGGACCCTCAATTTGAAGGAAAAGAAGACTTGCATTCTCCAAAGCATCAATGTTTTGAAAGATAGAAAGCCAAGGAACGGATGTAGATTAAAAGACGAGAGACGTGACAACCAAATGCAGTATGTGATGCTGGACTCCAGCGGGGAAAGGGGCTTCAACCATCACTGGGACGATTGATAAATCTGGAATATTGCCTGCAGATGAGATTGAAGTACTTTGCCACTGTTAAATTTCCCAAATGTGAGATTTATACTATGGTGATGTAAGAGAGTATATTTTGCACCTAAGTAAAGAGACATTGATGTGGTTTGGATGTGTGTCTCTTCCAAATCTCCAGTGTTGGAGTAGGGCCTGGTGGGAGGTGCTTGGGTCATATGGGCAGATCTGTCATGCATGGCTTGGTGACAACCCCATGGTAATGAATGAGTTCTCACTAATTCACAGGACAGCTGGTTGTTTACAGGAGCCTGTAACCTCCCTCTCCTCGCTCCCTCCCTCACCATATGACACACTGGCTCCCCTTCTTCTTCCACCCTGACTGTCAGCTTCCTGAGGCCCTCCCCAGAAGCACATGCTGGCACCATGCTTCCTGTACAGCCTGCAGAACCATGAGCCAAATAAACCTCTTTTCTTTATAAATTGCCCAGCCTCAGGTATTCCTTTACAGCAAGGCAAATGGACTCACACTGACATGATATATACAACCTACTCTCAAACAGTTCAAAAAAAATAATGTGTGTGTGGCAAAAGGTTAAGACTCAGTGAATCTGAGTGAAGGACATAGGGGAACTCCCTCTTTTGTTCTTAAGCTCTTTCTGTAGGTCTGAAATTATTTCAAGAATACATTGTTAAAAATGCACTCTTCAGTTTTGCTTCTGTTTGAGTGTTGTAAAAGTAGTGTCATTAGATTTATCTATGTTATGAGATGTGGCTGTCATCATACTTCACGTATTATTTTATAACTCTCAACACTATGGGTGATACAACTGCCCACCTCAGACACAAGAAAAGCACCTGTCTAGAGAACTGGTATCTCAGCAATAGATGTAGAGATTCTTTGGAGAAGGTTTCCTTTTCTTCTTTTTTCTTTTCTTTCTTTCTTTTCTTTTCTTTTTTTTTTGAGACAGTGTCTTACTCTGTTGCCCAGGCCGGAGTGCAGTGATGCAATCACAGTTTACTGCAGCCTGAACCTCCCAGATTCAAATGATCCTCCCAGGGGCCTCCCAAATAGTTGGGACTACAAGTGTACACCACAACACCTGGCTATTTGTTTTTTCATTTTTTAAATTTTTTGTAGAGATGGGGTTTCACCATGTTGCCCAGGTTGGTCTTGAACTCCCAGACTCAAGCAATCCACCCACCTCAGCCTCTCAAAGTACTGAGATTACAGGCATGAGCCATTGTGCCCAGCCAGGTTTTTCTATATAAATAATTCAACAAAGTCCCAAATCCCTTTTGGTCCTAAGACACTTTGGTCACAAGCCAAGTGAGTGCAAAATGAGGCATCTTGGCAGTCGGCTAATGGGAGCTCTTAAGAAAGGCACACCCACTGAAGTTTGAGTGGCTCTGGTTTTTACTTATTTTGACTTATTTCTGGACTTGTTACATTCCCCTTTGGCTCAGATTGCAAATGCCCATGAAGGGGTAGAAGGTACAGCAGGGAAGACAGCTCCAGGGGCCGTGTGCACACTTGCAGAGGTGTATCCACATCTGCAGAGCTGCATGCACTCCTGCAGAGCCATGTCTACACCTGCAGAGCTGTGTCCACACCTGCAGAGCCATGTGCATACTGGCAGAGGCATGTCCCCACCTGCAAAGCTGCATGCACACCTGCAGAGCCATGTCGACACCTGCAGAGCTGTATGCATCACCCCATGCATCCCTTTCGTCTAGGTTCCTAGGCCTCATATCCTTCCTCCCCTCTGTCCTACTTTGACACTGACCAGCATCTACCTTCTCTGGAGTCACCTAATCCTGAGGTCACTGAGTGTCAGAAGCCACGGGAACGAGCTGTAGCTGGGGGCAGGGTCCGCCACTGTCACTGCATTGTGTAGCTTCCCTTCTCCTCCACCCCGTTCTCCTCCCCTCTGAGCAAAGGGTCAGTTACTCTTATCTGGTCCCTAAAGTCGTTAGTTCAATCCCATAGTCCACAGACTGAGTTTAGGGAGACAGCCATTAGGATAGTCAGGGTCTGGAGAGCTGGCTGCGGGCTTCACAGCAGAGTCTCCGTCAGCAGGCAGGAGGTACGAGGATCGCAGACAGCACCTCCACGCCTCTCCCCTGCACCCCACCACTCCTACCCTACTTAAGGCTGCCCGAAAATCTCAGTTCAGCAGATTCCCACCTAGGGTCTTTTCCCTCCAAACGAACACTTTCTAGACTTCTGTCTAATCGTGTCTCCATCAGGCAGTCCTTCAGCACACTGTCCGGTGTGTGCTGGAGCCAGCTCCTGCAGGCTTGCAAGCTGACTGTGTACCCAGCCCGTCCTAACCCTGAGCTCAGTGATGTGGAGCTGGTAGGCCGAAAGTGGCCACGATGGGAAAACTTACAGCACAGCAATGGACAAAGGCTACAAACCAGAGCTCCCTGTACCTGGTCTGACTCCAGTAAAACTGGTTTGCCAGCACAGCAGAGTGGTTCCCATACTTTCCTGCATGTTGGAGTCACCTATGGGTCTTCAAAAAGGATGGCTGCCTGGCTCCTGGCCCCAGATATTGTGACTTAATCTGTATGGTACCAACCTGGGTATCAGGATTTTTAAAGCTCCCCAGGAGAGTCTTCTGAGCAGCAAGGTTGGGGAGTACTGCCTGAGTAGCTGCTGGTATGGGATGCAAACTCCTCAGTGTAGCATCCACAGGGCCTTGACCGGGCCCTGCTCACCTCTCTCATCTGTCCTCCCATTCCCTTCATGCCCAGGACTCCAAGAAGCTATCCAGAGACACTCCCTGGATCTCTGTGATCCCAGGGGTTACAATATCTGCACCCACAGTTCCCTCTGCAAGGGCTGCCTTCCTTGCCCGAGTGCTTCTTCCTCACCCCTCCATCGTCTGGAGCCTTGGGCAGCGCCCCCGACCCGACACCCTCAGCCTGGGAGAGTTGCCCTGGGGTCCCTGCCTTCCTCCAGCATGGCTCTGTCCACACAACACTGCCATGTGCTGCCCCCTGCTCCTTGAAGGCAGGGACTGTATCTGATCCCCCATGCCCCACACACCTGGGAGATGCTCAGTCAACGTCTGGGATGAATAAATGACTTCAGCTGGAGTTACTGATTTACCAAGAGTCTGTGAGGGATGACAGATAAGACACCCCAGGAAGCTGTCATCATGTCATCACATGTCATGGCATCCCGGCGAAGACAGGAGGAAACTCTCATTCAGTGCTCAGGATACCAAGAGCCACACTTCTCTGAGGCCGCCGGTGGTTTTATCTCCTGGGTGTCATCATTTGTTTCTATTAGTATCAATAACAGCTGCCATTTTGAGCACTTTTTAGTTCTAGATATTGTGTTAAATTCTTTTTTTTTTTTTTTTTTGACAGAGTCTTACTCTGTTGCCCAGGCTGGAGTGTAGTGGTATGATCTCAGCTCACTGCAAACTCCACCTCCAAGGTTCAAGTGATTCTCCTGCCTCAGCCTCCCGAGTTACTGGGATTACAGGAACGCACCACCATGCCTGGCTAATTTTTGCATTTTTAGTAGAGATAGGGTTTCACCGTGTTGGCCAGGCTCATCTTGAACTCCTGACCTCAAGTGATCCATCCACCTCGGCCTCCCAAAGTGCTGGGATTACAGACGTGAGCTGCTGTGCCAAGCCAAATTCTTATATTATGCTCATTAATCCTCTCTAGAACCCTATAAGGTAGGTATTGTTATCCCCATTTTACAGAAAAGTAAACTAAGGCTTGGCACAGACAAGAACCTCCCAAACACAGATGGTTATGAAGCTGGGGAGCCAGAGTTTGAATTTGAGCCCAGGTCTGCATAGCTTCAAAGCTCGTCACTGTCATAAACTGGCTGTGGCTGTGGTTCTTCCTGTGGTGGCTGTGGGGAAACTTGGAACCAGTGTCAGTTTCCTTCCCACGTGCACGGGACCCACGACACGCACCGTGGGCACCAATTCCACTCTTTCCCTTCACCCTAACCTCTTCACTTATTTTTGAAACTGTTAATACTACAAGCCATCCATCTCATGTCCTTTTTGGAACAAAAAAAGGAACACACAAAAGTGCCCATTCTGGAACCATGCACCCACGAACTTGGTGATGGTTTCCAGCAGGGAAGAGGGACGACAGGACAGGAGGGGTCTGTTCTACTCAGCATGCTCCTCGGTTTGGTTCAGTGGCAGGAAACTTCAAAACATAGACCGGACTCACTTTGGCAAGGCATGCGTCTGTACAGGCCTACTGGGGGAGAAAGACTCTACAATGACCAGGGGAACAGAGTTGTCAATCACAGACACAGATCATGAATAGATTCTCTAACCAGCTAGACGAGGGAGCAATTCGCTTGAAGGGTGAAATCTCAGTGTGGCTATTTATAAACTGCACAACCCATTTATACAGTAGAAATGAAATGTATTAAAGGTACACGGCTGCTAGAAACGGAGTCAGTAAGTACTGAAGGCACCGTTCCTGGGAAAACACGCAGGAAAATCCTCATCCACCACCCTCTGCCCACCCCCGCCCTATTCTGCTGGGCTCTGGGTCCCCAGCGGCAGCCGCCAAGAAGGGCCCACATTGCAACCTAACGTGCAAGCTACTCCCCCCAGAATCTTTGCACTTTTCATCTAACCTAAGTGAAGAAGGAAGAGAAAAAGTTCAAAGTGGAGAAAAATAACCAGAGGCGGCCTCGGGCTTCACAGCGACAGTTCAAGCCGGTGAGGGTAGCCCGCCCCTTCCCTGCCCTCCTGGCCTCCTCTGAAGATAACTTAGTCTCTCTTTGATGAAGAGTGATATTTAGAGGCTAAACACGGGTATTAGGCCCAAAGGTTAGCAAGTCCTTAGTAAGATGAAGGAACACTAAAGCCTTCTGAAACTTGTTCTGAAGAAACCATGGAGGCCAGGCACGGTAGCTCATGCCTGTAATCCTAGCACTCTGGGAGACCAAGGCAGGTGGCTTACTTGAGGTCAGAAGTTCAAAACCATCCTGGCCAATGTGATGAAACACAGTCTCTACCAAAAACACACAAAAAATTAGCCGGCATGGTGGTGGGTGCCCGTAGTCCTAGCTACTTGTGAGCCTGAGGCAGGAGAATCACTTGAACCTGGGAGGCAGAGGTTGCAGGGAGCCGAGATCCTGTCACTACACTCCAGCCTGGGTGATGGGTGACAGAGTGAGACTGTCTGAAAAAAAAAAAAAAAAAAAGAAAAGAAAGAAGGAAGAAGGGAGGGCGGGAAGGAAGAAGGGAGGGAGGGAAGGAAGGAGGGAGAAACCATGGAAGCTTGGGTACAGCACAAGTGTTAGGCTTTTAAGACGGTGAAACAGCTGCCAAAAAGCTGAGACTGCAGGGTCCACCGCTCCTACAGAGGTCAAGGTGGAGACCAAAATGAAAACCCAGAGGGGAATGACAGAAAGGAGCGGTGTTTTTTAGAGGGGGATGAGAACACTGAGAGTCTTAGAAACAGGACAGAAGGCGGCCAATGGAGTTGGGAGGCCTTAGAGAAGACACAAGAGGAAGAGAGAACCAGGAGATGGCCTCCCAGGGCCGAGGGCGGGTCACATGGAGAAGAGTCAGACTTACTCCTGTGCACCTGAAATGCTCTAGAGTCAGACAGACACAACGGCACAGTACAGGACGGACTCACCAAGAGTTGGAACCATCCCCAGTCGTGGTCTGGAGGAAGGACCCCTGAATTGGCTGAGTGTGGTGGCTTATGCCTGTCATTCCAGCACTTTGGGAGGTCGAGGCAGGTACATCCCCTGAGGTCGGGAGTTCGAGATCAGCCTGGCTAACATGGTGAAACCCTGTCTCTACTAAAAAGGCAAAATTAGCTGGGCACGGTAGCTCATGCCTGTCATCCCAGCACTTTGGGAGGCTGAGGCAGGCAGATCACCTGAGGTCGGGAGTTTGAGACCAGCCTGGCTAACATGGCAAAATCCCATCTCTACTAAAAATACAACAAAATTAGCCAGGCATGGTGGTGGGCGCCTGTAGTCCCAGCTACTCGGGAGGCTGAGGGAGGAGAATGGCTTGAACCTGGGAGGTGGAGGTTGCAGTGAGCCGAGATTGCACCACTGCACTCCAGCTTGGGTGACAGCGAGACTCCGTCTAAAAAAAACAAAAACACCTCCGTACTGAGAGTTAAGAGTGTGGAACAGATGAATTTCAAAGGGTCCTTCCCAAATCCTAAGAATCCATCATGACCATCCCCCTAACGTTTGGATTTCTTACCAACTTTACATGAGACACAGCATGGTCTCCCTGCCTCCTTTTTGTGAATACTCATCTGATCAGTTCTTTCATTCTCCTGAAGACAGAGCTCAAGACGTTTCCAAAGGAAAACTCCACTTTTAAAGAAAATCAAGTTTGGAAATCCTTTTGGAATGTCTAGAATGGGAAATCTACAGATAAGGAAAGTAGACGAACTGTCGAGGTGGCCGGAAGGAGATCTAGAGGGCAGGGAGAGACCACTAATGAGGACAAAGTGTTTTAGTGGTGATCAAAGTGCTCCTAGATTACAGTGGTGGTTATGCAATTCTGTATATGCAGTAAAAGCACCAAGTTGTAAGCTTTAAATGGGTGTGTAAGTTATGCGACAATAAAGCTGTTTTTCCAAAAACCTCCTCTGGGTAGTCATCCCGAGGAGTTTCTGTGTCACAATTGTCCTCAGGAGCGTCTCTCTAGAGGCCACCAGTTATCTCGGGCAGCGTGGTGGTCTCTTTCTAGTGGAAAGACTGAATATTAATCAAGCCTTTTCTCTCCACCAAAGCGTGGAGCCTAAACGAGACCTCGATTCATCCATCTCACTGCCCAGGCTGACCAGGTACTTCACCAATGCTGTCAGCGCAGCGTGCTGACAGCCGTGGGTCAAGTGACTCACCTGCTCCTGGCACAGGGTCAAGTCAAGGATCAGGCTAAGAAGCTGAACCCAAGACTGGGGACCCTGAGTCCAGTGGTGTAAAACACCCCCTGGAACCTGGCAGATGGCACTCTGGGCCCTGCTAGCCACTGGCTGGCAACCCATAGGCCGTCACACGAGAGCTGTTGGTAAGAAGAGCCGAGAGGCGCCAAAGGCCCCGGCCGAGAGGTTTTCTAAAGGCATCCACGTCCCCTCAGGACAGGGAGGAGACGAGATTAGTGGGGAGGCCCCTCCAGTCCACTCGGCCCATAACCCACCTTGTTAGAGACCCTGGTGAAGGAGGCAGCGTGTCATTCCGTTGATGACAAATGTGTTCTTGGAATGCGTCCCCACCCTGAACTCTTCCCAGGAGAAAGAATGCCAAATCTCTCTGGCACTGACCAGATCCCTGCTTTGGATGGCAAAGGGTATTTTTAGAAATCACAGGAAGGCTGTGCACGTCTCACATGGCCCCTTGACAGGCGGCAGTGGGTGCCAGACCTACGCAGCCACAGAGCCTGCCTGAAGCCCTCTACGAGAGTTACCACTCTCAGAAACGTCCTCTGTACACCAGACTCCGGGTCTCACCTCAGGCAGCACTAGCCAGGCACACTTCGTGGGACTCACTCAGTAGGCTTCACTCACTCAAGTCGGCAGCTTCACACAGCACGCTTGCCCACCAGAAACAAAGGGGTGTCTGTGTTTTCTACACACAACACACACATGTGTACACACTTCAACAGCTCAGCTCAACACATCAGGGCTGAGGAAAAAGACTAGAAACTATACCACGAAAGGAATGCGTTAAAAGAAATATTCTGCAGCTGCTCAAGGGAAGGGCAGGGCAGACAACATCACAAGGGGACATTTAAGATTTTTCATGACCTACCTGAAGCCCTGGCTGCTCCCAGAACAGCGGAACCGAGCCTCTGATCTGGACAAAAGATGACACTCCATCGTCCATGTAAATTGTCTGCGGCACAAGGAAACAGAAGGGAGAGGTCTTCTCAATGAAACCGAACGTCCTGGGCTGGGTAACTGGATCCAGCCGCCTGTGACCTGACACCAGCCGGAATGAAGGGCAGACAGTGGACTTCAGCATCCTCCGCTCCCCCACCCGGCGTGGCTGGCGATGCTCCCTGACCTCTGGCTGGATGCTGGGTGGGCATGCTGGCTGTTGACCAGCTTCCGAAGAAGGCTCTGCAGGGGGCTCGGGCCTCCCAGGGTCTCCGGGAATTCATACTTCTAGGGCACAATCGTATCACTGCCCTGAAAATCCCAGCCACAACCCTCTGCTACCCCTTTTGTGAATAGAAGCCAATGTGTTCTGGAATTTCCCTTTCCTTCTAGCCCTCTATTTTTACCTTGGCGAATAGCTAAGCAGCAGAGAGCTATTAGGGAAGGACTGAATGAAATAAAGTGCACCCGTGATAGCCAAAAGACCTCGCTGACTGTGCCAGCCAGGCTTGTACTTGACAATACAAGACTCAACTTGACCGTGTACTTGGTCCTGGCCCCGCCGCCCTGTGTTCTTAAACACACCACCCAGTCAGCACACACAACACGGTTTCCACAGGCTTCCAGTGCAACAGCACCTGCAGAGAAACAAACGATCCTTACACTTTAAGACATCTATCTCCTCCCCACCCACATGCACAGCTATTTTAGAGTGTGCCTGCAGGCCTCTGATGACTGCAAGGGAGTTTTAAAAGGACAAGAAGTATGATCCTGAGCGCCAGCGGGGGCAGGCGGCACTTATCAGATGCGGGGCCCTTATCTGCGCAACTCTAGCCTGGCCTGGCAGGGCGGCCTGGGCGCTGCTGTGGTCCCTTCCGTTCCTCACTGGCCTGCTCCCTTATAGGGTAGCTTTCCATGCAGGCAAGATCATGCTCAGATCACACAGGCATGAGTCACTCTGCAGTGGAGGACCTGAAAATTAGACCCACTGTTTCCCCAGACCACAGGCATTACCGGAGCCTGAATCTGTATTGTCAAACTGGAATTCTATTCTTTAATCTCTGAAGGGAAAAAGCATGTGTTAAGAACTTGAGTCTATTTCCAGGGATTGAGTACCAGAAAAGTTGTTACACTCCATTCTTCTACTAACAAAACAGAATAAAATAGCAGGTTGCTTGAATGGCTGTAGACGTAGTTGGCTACCACAAAATTAGTTAGATACAATTGACCAGCATGTGTGACCTGCACAGGCCCAGGTTCCTGGAAAAGAAACCGACGAGGCCAAGGTTTGTATGCAAAGAAAATGTTTAACAATATCCAGGCTGGGCGTGGTGGTTCACGCCTACAATCCCACCACAGTGGGAGGCCAAAGTGTGAGGCTGGCTTGAGCCCAAAAGTTCGAGACCAACCTGGACAATAAAGTGAGACCCCTATCTCTACAAAAACAATTTTTTAAAAGTTAGCCAGGTATGGTGGGGCACACCTGTTGTCCAACCTTGGGAGGCCGAGGCAAGAAGATCGCTTGAGCCCAGGAAGATGAGGCTGCAGTGAGCAATGATTGCACCACTGCACTCCAGCTGGGGCAACAGAGCGAGATCCAGAAAAACACCAAACAACAGAAACCAATGGCCACCATCTATTTCGTTGAGAAATGTCTCCCTTCACTCTGACTGCCATGCACTAACAATGCAACTTTCGGCGTCAGGCCAGGCTCCTCTTGAGCTGAGACTCGCCCAGGACCAGCTTCTGAAAACACTGAGGGCGGTCTGTGCTCTGCACGCCCTTCCCTGCCCACACTGGAGCAAGAAGAAAAGAGCTCCAAAGTCCTCCACCTGGTCCTCTGCAGGGAAACGGGCTACCCATCCTATCATCAGGACTGTCTTCTCTGTTCCCAAGGTGATGGGCTTAACTCGACCTTCGAACGCAAGTGATACATTTCCATTCTGGGCAAACAGCTCTTACTGCCAGTGGAAGAAGTGATGTCTCACTTCACACGTCATTTTAACAGAGGGCACTTGGGGTGGGGAGGCAGGCAGAGAGTAGAAGCAGGAGAGAAAGTGGGCACAGTACTGGAACAAGCTGGGTCTGAATGCCACTTTGCAAACCCCCATTTTCCCAGCAGGGTGGCCCTGAGCACATGACTTAGCCACCTTCATCCTCAGTTTCCCTCTCTCTACATAAAGTTCATGTCACCTTGTGCACAGAGAGGGGACAGGCAGTGAGGGAAAAGTGAGGGGGAATAGTCCCAGCACAGGTTAGCCACTCAAAAAATGAAGCCGTTGTCTCCTCCCCGGAGGTGCTGACCCTATGAGTACACACAAGGGCACCTGCTGGGGTCAGAGGGAGCCGGGCCCTGGGAAAAAGGAGGGATCCAAGAAGGTACGGACGAGAGGCGGGAGGGAGACCAAGATCAGTGGGGCCACAGGAGGAAGAGAGGGCGGCCAGGCCAGGGCCGAGATCCCAGATTGGGCAGCCAGAGGGTGACCCTGAGCGGCGCTTCCAGAGCAGTGAGAACAGAAACCAAATGGCCAGAAAAAGAGAGAGGGTCGAGGCAGGAAAACTACAGATGTACATATCCCTTCTCTCTGAAAGGCTTTCTGCTGACCTTCTACTTCCGGTTACAGCATCTGCAAACCATTCTCTCCAAGTCTGCATTCCTGGGAGGACACACAGTCATCCTAACTCCCTGCATGAGTCAGTGGCCTTATCTTGAATAGCCAAATATTTATCTTCCATCTTTTTTTTTTTTTAATAGACTGAGGGGACTTTTTGGTCTTGTTTTTCTGCGTAGTGAGTCAGCACTGCAGAGCAAGCCCACCAGCTATGACTCAGCAGAGCCAAAAAGACTCAAGGCTTCCTCCCAAGGAGGCTGAGATGCTATCTACACATGCACACAACATCTGTGTGTGCACACACACAACACATGTGCAATCCACACACTTGTGTATACAACACATAAACACACACACGGCACACATACACATGATGCACAAACAACACATACGGCACACGTGACACCACACACATGCACAAACACACCACACATAACACATGCATGTAACATGGATAACACATCAATACACGCCATGCACACAACACACATAAGACAACAACACACACACACCACACATATACATGCAACATGCATAACACATCGACACCATACACACACCACACACATACACACAACACGCACACCTCAACACACACCATACACACCACAAACATACATGCAACGTGCACATCAACACACACAGTGCACACACACACACAACATGCACAACACATCAACACACACACCATGCACACACCGCACACATATATGCACATCAACATACACACCATACACACACTGCACACATACACACAACACACACATCAACACACACCATACACACACCGCATACCAACACGCACAACACACACCATGCACACATACACACAACACACACTGCACAGATACATGCAATATGCACAACACATCAACACACACACCATACATACATCGCACACATACAACCCCCGTGCACGTGCGCACGTGCACACGCTCACACACACACACACACACACAGCCCGCCTTGGAGGAGGAGGATTATTCATTCCTCCTAGGAAACATGCTAAACAAAAGCAAAAGTGGAGGTGTCACAGGGCCCCCCTTTTCTGGCTCCCTGAGAATTAATTCCTGAGAAGCTGATCCGCCTGCCACCGCAGGGAGAAGTCCCCACTGCAGGTAGCCAGTCTGCTCCCAGTCTGGTTCCATGATTTATTTGCCAGACGATGACCGCACAGCCATCTGTGCGCATGCTGCACTTCCAAATGGCCAGGAGGCCTGGCTGGGGACCCCCTTTCCTCTGCAGAGGCCCCAGGGCAGTGTGACTTGCAGGCAGCACCACGAGGGCTGACCTGCCTCCCCAGCACGGCCCTCCTTCCCACTTGAGGCTCAGCACTCACTTCCTCAAAGTTGCTGCCTGCACCCTGGGGTGAGGCCGCCGAGGTGCACAGCCTACCACTTCCTCAGCTGTCAGGTGGAGGGGAGGCCCCGCCGCCTGTTAGAATGAGTCTCCCTGACTGTCTACAGGAGCATGTTCAAGGTCTCCGGAAGCACTGGACAGTCTGCTCTTGTACCATAAGCAAAGCTGCGAGCTGAGTATGGAGGGCTTGTGACACGATCCCGACCCGAGCCCTCAAATGGAGACTTTGCAAACTCAAGGGGGTAGGTCCCTCTGCTTAGGGACCTCTCCAGAATCCCAGCTGATTGCCAGCGTCCAAAACAAATGAATCTCAACAGGGTCCCAGGCAGGACCAGGCAGGTTCCCCTGTGGACCACGCAGCCCGATCCTCACGGGGCTGCATCTCAGCTCAGCAAGACCTGCAGGCCGAGCCGAGCTCCTCCCAGCCTTGCTCCCCTCTCCTGACTTAACCTAGAAGAACCGTCCTCAGCGGGTGGCCATGGAGCCAGGGACAGGTAGGGCTGCCCCTTCGCAGGAGCATACTAACTGTGCATTCCACTTAATTTTTTTTTTGAGCCAGTCTTGCTCCGTCACAAGGCTGCAGTGCAATGGCACAATCTCGGCTCACCGCACCCTCAGCCTCCTGGGTTCAAGAGATTCTCCTGCCTCAGCCTCTCAAGTAGCTGGGATTACAGGCACACGCCACCATGCCCGGCTACTTTTTTATATTTTAGTAGAGATGGGGTTTCACCATGTTGGCCAGGATGGTCTTGATCTCCTGACCTCATGATCCGCCCACCTCCGCCTCCCAAACTGCTGGGATTACAGGTGTGAGCCACCGTATCCGGCCACGTTTTGTGTTTTAAAAAACAACTTAAATCAACGTAAGCATCCGTACTGCTATAAAGTGCCATAAACAAAAACATTCAGTGACTGCAGAGACAGGAAGGGGGGCTCCCTTGCCACATACAAGTGAAGCAACATGAGTTTTTTGCCTTGGGAACCGCCACTTCCCTCCAGCCATCTCTGCTCCTCCTGCCTCTGCAATGTTTTAGAAAAAGGGCTGTCACACCTGTGTTTTTTTGGCTTGGAAGAATGCTGACCCCCCACTGGGCCTGTGCCCTGGTCCTGTGCATGCAGGAGGCATGAGCCGTCTTGCTCCTCCAGTTCGTCCTTGTTTTCTCTACCCCCCATGCCCCCCGGCCTGCGCTGCGCACGCTTCTCCCTGCCCTGGCTCTGCGTTGCTTCCCCTCGCCCTCCAGGTGGGGGTTGCCAGCTGAACACCACCTGTGGGAAGCACTGCCCGGTGCCTGCCAGGGCCAGCATCACCTGTCCCACTCCTGCTGCGCCCGAGTTACAACACCCCTGCCCCCCATGCCCACCCACCCGGGGGGCAGAGCGTGGAACCGGGCAGGCTCAGTCAGGCTTTGCTGAAGGCCGTGTGGATAACCCTGGACTGAGCGCTGGAAAGTGGCAGCTCCCGTTCCTGGGTGGCCAGACTGTCCGGGGTCTCCGATGGATGGAGACACATCCTGAAATGTAGGCACCCAACCAAGAGCTGCTGTGGGTGCAAGGCCACCTTCCCCGGGCCCCACGATGCGTCTCGTGTTAACGAAGTCAGCACAGGTTAAGTTACGCTCTCTGCGGGGCGGGGGCAGCGCCCACAGCTGCTGCATCCGTGGGTGACCCGTGGATGGCGGTGCCCAGCCGTCTGTCAACTCCTGCTGCTCCTCGGAGTGAGGTCGGGTAGGGACTGCATAGAGAGCAACCCTCCCTGTCTAGCCCAGAGCCCAGGGGAAGAAAAGGGACAAAAACCCCATACTAGGAAGCCCACAAAGGTTTATGGGAGCCAAGAAATCCCTCCCCCAGCCCCGACAAGGAAGGGAGGTGGAGCACTGTCAACAGGGCGCTGGAGGGGCAGGCTGTTCATCTCTCTAAGGCCTCGTCGGGCTGCAGGGTGGGAGAGCCAGGTGCTGCGGGGGCAAGGTCCCCACCTCTGAGCTCTAGAAAGTGAGCTGGCAACACAGGAGACAATGCCAGTCAGCAGGCACGCGACACGAAGCGGCCAGAGCCCAGGCCCAGCCTGGTCTGCGGCAGGCCTCGCTGGTCTGTGAAAGTGACAAAGCAAAGATCGCAGCAGAGTTCCCTGCAGGCCACCGGCGTGGCCAGTAAAGCACAGTCCTCTAACAGGAGCCGCATCCGCGTCCCAGGTGAGCTGCGTCCCCTCCAGATACTGTACGGTGAAGTCCCAACTCCCCGCACTTCAGAACTTGTTTGGAAATAGAGTCTCTGCAGAAGTAACGGGTTAAGATGAGGACAAGCGGAGTAGGGTGGGTCCCTGATCCAGCACGACTGGAGTCCTAGAGACACGGGCGGAGGAGGCCACGCTGAAGAGACGGTGGCCCTGCCCACACCTGGATCGCAGACGTCCGGTCTCCAGTCTCCAGAACTGGGAGAGAACAAGTGCGTTGTTTTCAGCCACCCAGTTTGGGGTACCTTATTACGGGCAGCCCCAGGAAACTCAAGCAGTCTGCTTTTCCGCCTTAGAACATGCGGTGTTTTAGGAAGGACAGTGACGCCGAAGGACAGTGCTTCCCAGTGACTTACTCTATGAGACCCCACTTAAGATACTATTTGAAATCCAAAACCAGTATTTTAAAATAAAAATAGAAGGAAGGTGGTAATGAAGTGAGGCATGAGAGCAAAGGGAAGGGACTCTCCCCATGCAGAGATCAGCCAGAAAAGAGAAAACCACCCCCGCTGGGCTCACAGCTTCTCTCTCCTCTTTTTACAATTCTAAAAAAAAATTAACTTTTATTTTAAGTTCAGGGGTACATGTGCAGGTTTGTTATATAGGTAGACTCATGTCATGTGGGTTTGTCGTACAGATGATTTTGTCACCCAGGTGTTAAGCCTAGTACCCATTAGTGATTTTTCCCGATCCTCTCCCTCCTCCCACCCTCTGATAGGCCCCAGTGTGTGTTATTCCCCTCCCTCTGTCCGTGTGTTCTCATCATTTAGCTCCCACTTATAAGTGAGAACGTGCGGTGTTTGGTTTTCTGCTCCTGTGTCAGTTCGCTTAGGATAATAGCCTCCAGCTGCGTCCATGTCACTGCAAAAGACATGACCTCATTCCTTTTCAGGGCTGCACAGTATTCCATGCTGTATATGCACCACATTTTCTTTATCCAGTCTACCACTGATGGACATTCTGGTTGACTCCATGTCTTTGCTATTGTGAACAGGTCTTTGAGGAATCACCAAGTTGTTTTCCATGATGGTGGAACAAATTTACACTCCCACCAACAGTGTAGAAGTGTTCCTTTTTCTCTGCAACCTTGCCAGCATCTATTATTTTTTGACTTTTTAGTAATAGCCATTCTGACTGGTATGAGGGGGTTTCTCATTGTGGTTTTGATTCTCTTTCCTCTAATGATCAGTGATGTTAAGCTTTTTTTCCATGACTGTTGGCCGCATGCATGCCTTCTTTTGAAAAGTGTCTATTTATGTCCTTTGTCCAGTTTTCAATGTTTTTTTTTTTTCTTGGAAATTTGTTTAAGTTCCTTACAGATTCTGGGGGTTAAATCTCTGTCAGATGCATAGTTCCTTATAGATTCTGGGTGTTAGACCTTTGTCAGATGCATAGTTTGCAAAAATTTTCTCCCATTCGGTAGGCTGTCTGTTCATTCTGTTGACGGTTTCTTCAGCTGTGCAGAAGCTCTTTAGTTTGATTAGATTCACATTCCTCAAAATAATATGAGCCATCTATGAGAAACCCACAGCCAACATCATACTGAATGGGCAAAAGCTGAAAACCAGCACAGGACAAGGATGCCCTCTCTCGCCACACCTATTAAACATATTAATAATGTTAGAAGTTTTGACCAGGGCAGTCAGGCAAGAGAAAGAAATAAAGGGCATCTCAATAGGAAGAGGGAAATCAAACTATCTCTGTTTGCAGACAACATGATTCTGTATCTAGAAAATACCATAGTCTCAGCCCAAAAGCTCCTAAACCTGATAAATAGCTTCAGCAAAGTCTCAGGATACAAAATCAGTACTCCAACAACAGTGAAGCAGAGAGTCAAGTCGGGAACACAGTCCCATTTACAATTGCCATGAGAAGAATAAAATACCTAGCTATACAGCTGATGAGGGAGGTGAAAGATCTCTATGAGAATTACAAAATCCTGCTCAAAGAAATTGGAGATGACACAAATAGAAAAACATTCCAGCTCATGGATAAGAAGAATCAATATCATTAAAATGGCCATAATGCCCAAAGCAATTTATGGATTCAAGGCTATTCCTATTAAACTACCATTGACATTCTTCACAGAACTAGAAAAACGATTTTAAAATTCATATGGAACCAAAAAAGAGCCCAAATAGCCAAGGCAATCCTAAGCAAAAAGAACAAAGCTGGAGGCATCACACTACCCAACTTCAAACTGTACCACAGGGCTACAGTAATCAAAACAGCATGGTACAGGTACAAAAGCAGACACATAGACCAATGGAACGGAATAGACAACCCAGAAATAAGGCCATACACCTACAACCATCTGATCTTCGACAAACCTGACAAAAACAAGCAATGGGGAAAGGACTCCCTATTCAATATGGTGCTGTGGTAACTGGCTGGCCATATGCAGAAGACTGAAAATGAACCCCTTCCTCACACCATATACAAAAATCAACTCAAGATGGGTTAAAGATGTGAATGTAAAACCCAAAACTGTAAAAACCCCGGAAGACAAGCTAGGCAATACCATTCTGGACACAGGAACAGTCAAAGACTTCATGACAAAGATGCCAAAAGCAATCTCATTTTTAAGCAGATATTTTTCTAACAGCCTCGTTGACAGCCACAGTGCAGGCATTATCAGAAGAATTACGGGCAAGTGACTGCACCTGCGGCTCATGTTAGGGACCCTGCTCCGATGTCCCTCTGAGTGGAGCCTCCTCCTCTCTCTGCCTACTCTCTGAACACTGGAGCAGGCAGAACGTCCCGCACAGTAAAGGCAGGTGTTCAAATCTACGCTGGATTAAAGTGGCCAAAGTCTGCATAAGGAGTTCCTCTCACAGCAGCAGCGGTGAGGAGGGATGCAAAGCCTCACCTTCACTCAGTAAACACAGGGGCGCAGCTTGCCCTGCACGAGCACTGTACATGTGCCTCATGGGGCTTCCTTTCTCATGGCTTATGCCATTGGTATTCCACATGGTGGCCTTATCTTACAGATTGCAAGTTACAGCAAAAATTAAAAAGCTGTAAGACAGCATCTCTGGGAATGAGAACAGAATTTAGAAAAAAAATCCAGGAGACATTAAGCAGATGGCTGTATTCTAGGGGAGCGATGCGAGCGGCTGCTTAACACAGATTTCACAGCTCCGGGCGCTAATACTGGCTTCCAGGAGAAGCTTCAGCTGATTTAGAGTAAAAAATAATGGTTTCCTCTTTCATCCTCTCATTGTATTGATCTACTTATTTTTGTCCAAAAAATTTTTTTCAAACCCTATTGGTTCATCTGTCAGCTGCTCTTTGAATAACTTCCCACCTTTCATGACCATGGCAAAAATTCCTGATTCCTTTTAGTTAAAAATACCTCGGCTAAGCAGCGTTTTCCCAGCATGATATGTGAATCAGAAAGGATACACCATGCAAACCAGAGGTCACATTTTCACACGGTGTGCAATTACATGTGCTGTCCTCTACTTACAGGAGGGAGCCTGATCAGAGACCACCACAGATACACCAGGGCCCCTTCTGCCCAAGATGGAAAGCACATGTGCAAGAGCTGCAGCCACTCTGAACCCTTCAGTGCCACAGACGGGCTGGGGCACTCACCTGCTCTGTCTCCACGAAGTTGGACACATGGCCATCGTCGTTCACGCCACGGGTGTGGAAGCGAGCACCGACGCGCTCACAGCTAACGCGAGAGATGAGGCAAGCCTTGGCCTGCTTGTGGGAGGCATACACGGTGCGGATGGTGACCACCCCACAGATGACCTTCAGCAGCCAGTCACAGCACCTCACCTGGTGATGCCTCAAGGGCACGTGCAGCAGCTGGTTCCTGCAAAACAGAGCCCCACACCAATTCCGGTCACCGGACATCCTCCAGCACACGCTGTCTGGAAAGCGAGCGTGGCTAAGGGGAGGGTGCACTGCCTGGGAAGCATGCGTGGCTGAAGGGCAGTGTGGGGCTGCGGGGGTGCACACGGTGCAGCATTCCGGGTCAGCAAGAGCGTGCTGCTCCCTGATGGACTCTGCACTTGGGGTGTACAGATCTGGGAAATTCATGTGCTTCAAAGAGATCCCAAACAGCAGGGCACTGTGTCATGCACAGGAGGATGGCCAGGGAGTCCTTTCCCAAAGCTACCACCAGGTCATCACTGTTGGTCAATGGAAGCAGCGCTGGAGAGTGAGCCAGCGTGCACCTTTCGGGGAATGACAAAGGGGCCTCCGGTTAGCCCTGTGGGCCCCACACTTTTTATTGCAGGCCCCATCAGTAAAAAATTAAATGATTAAATAATCATGACAAATAAGATGATAAATGATTAAAAATCATATTAACTATGGGAACCGTTATTTAAACGATGCACATATCCACACACATGCACCATGGGATGAATATGATGAGAGCACTACAAAGCAATCCAAAATAAAAAGGGATCTAAGGAAAATAAAATGTAACAAAATTTCTAGTATTTCCTCTCCACGCCTAGTGGACCGTTCTGGGCTCTGGAGTCCGTGATGGTAATGACATAATGATATTATATCATTATATCATGATATACATGATGTTATATATATGATTATATATGATGATCATTATATATATGTGTGAATGACATAAGGGTAAATGTCGAGTGACAGTCGACATTCATCCTGTGCACTGAGCCCCATTCTAAGTACTTTGGGGTGGATTAATTCATTTCACCCTTGAAGTGACCCTAAGTGAAAGGTATCATCACTGACCCCATTTTACAGATAAAGAAACTGAGGCACAGAGAAGTAAAGTACTTGTCTAAGGCCACAAAGCCAGCCAGTGGTGGCATGGAGCTCGGAGACCATGCTCTTCACCCCGAGCCTTTCTTGATAGGGCCTACATTTCCATTTGCACCTGTGAATGGTTACATCGTTCTCACATCCCTGAGACTGGCTTGGCCCCCTTGCTTCAGCACCCAGAGGACCCGACTGGTACCATTCTGAGGCCCCATACTCACTCCCAGGGAGGGTGACCCACCCCATGCCCTCTTCCAGGGCAAAGTGAATCTGAATCACAGCGCCCTACTTGTTTAAAAAAGGAAGGCAATTCCTGCCCTTGAGGCTTCCTCAGACAGCAGCAGCGTTTTCTCACTGCTAGAATTCTGTGCTGTGAGCTCTGAGGGGTCCCAGGGGGCTTCTCCAAGCATCCTGCTTTCAGGTCAGCCTCCCCAACTGTGACCAAAGCCACATGCACCCCCACAGGGAGCACAGCCCGTATCTGACCCCATCTGAGGTCACATAGCCACAGCGTTCCTCTGCTTGAAAAATGATTATGAAGCATTACTGTACAAAACCACATGTCCTTCTTCCAAATTGCTCTCTCAAATTCAGACAATAAGCCAGATTCAGAAACACACATATTAAATCTGCGTGTGGCATCAAGGCAAAGCCTCCAGAATAGTCCGGAGTCTGCCAGCTGTAGAGTTATGGCCACTATCACCAGGACTCAGGAGGAGAAACCTTTTGCCAAGTGGACAACACTTAAATCAGCCCTGTTTCTAGTGACACTGCCTGATCCTCTGGCGGGAGGATGGCTCATCCCCAGGAGGAAGATCTCTGAAGAGTTTCCTCCAAGGACCTGATTGTACTGGGAAGCAACTGTCAGTGTGATCAATTACCAGCCCAGAAAGATGACATCACCCTGCTGCTCACTCTCCCTTATGTGCTGGCCATGCTCCGTGTTGACCCCATCTGACTCCTACTGTGGGTCTCCAGACCTCAGGAGCTGCACCACAACAGCAGGCGTTTAGGCGATCAAGCCCAGGACACGCTGCCTGTGGCGACTCAGTTGTGGTCAGTTCTAGGGGCTCCACCCGGAGCCCCAACACCACGCCCTGGCATGTTATAGCTGAGGAGCCTGGCAACCTCCAGGAGTTACTTCCTCCTCTCCCTTCAGAAAGGGACACCCTGGGGCTCCTTCTCAAACTCCCTCAGCCTCCACCTTGTGAATCCCCTGCGCCTCACTTTGCTAGCACCCCTCACACCTCCAGCCACAGAGCTGGTGTGGGACGAGAAGTTGCAAAGGTGCTGGTGCAATTCAGATACCCCAAGGGTCCCCTGTGGGTTCCAGGGACCCTCACTACCGCTGAGCGCTCTCACCTCCGCTCAACTGACAGTTCTGGTTTAAAATAGCTTCATGGTGTCCGCATGAAGACACCTCATAATACACTGTCCCTCTGTGTGTAAGCGTGGCTGCCGTTAGGGGAACACATTCTCCAGAGGCACGTGCTAGGCCCTGCAGAATGGAACTAGCGATTCACAGAAATGCCATCCCCTAGAGCCTGCCACTCAACCTGCGGTCTGCAGACAAGCAGCACTGATATGCAGAGTCCTGAGCCCAGCCCAGATCTGCCATCCCAGAATCTGCATTTTTGATGAGATCAGCAGGAGATTCACAATTTTATTTATTTTATTTATTTTTATTATTTATTTATTTTTTAAAGACAGTCTCACTCTGTCACCCAGGCTGGAGTGCAATGGCGCGATCTCGGCTCACTGCAACCTCCACCTCCCGAGTTCAAGTGATTCTCCTGCCTCAGCCTCCCGAGTAGCTGGGATTACAGGCATGTACCACCAAATCCAGCTAATTTTTAAAAAAATCTTTAGTAGAGATGGGTTTTGCCATGTTGGCCAGGCTAGTCTCAAACTGCTGACCTCAGGTGATCGGGCTGCCTCGGCCTCCCAGCTACAGGCGTGAGGCCTCTGTGCCCAGCATTGATTCATGTGTGTTTTAGAGTCTGAGCACATTACTGCCCCTAAATATCCACAATACTAGAGAACCAAAGAGGATGTAGGGGTGGGGAGCATTGCGCTGGACACAGGGGTATGGGGAGGGTCTCCTTCTCCCACCAGAAGTCAGGAATTCTCTTGTGGGGCAGCCAAAGCACCATGGCCAGAGGAAAACCTATGCATGCCTCTGGCAAGGAGAGAGAGGCACAAACAGGCCAGAAATAAACCTCGCTAGTCCCGTCTCAGAGCTGGGAAAACTGATATAGCTTCAAAAGGCAGACGCTGGATCCTAAAACATTACATTAGATGAGGTTCATTGGAACCACACCCACAGTGGGACTTGCCTCATTTTTGCTTCTGCCTGGCATCTTTAGGCATCAATGCAAATCTGACAGAAACAGCATTACGTCCAGAAAGGCCAATAGATAATTTACGTATTTACAGAGTCGTCCACGCTTGTCTGTGCCCTGCTGTGAAGTAAAAAGCGCTAAGAGACCCTAAATGTGCAGAAATCCAGCCACCTTCACCTGGGCTCCGGGACTAGCCTTAGCACATTGCTACAGGTCCCCTTGGGCAGGCTGACTCAGCTTCTCCGTTGATGGGGCTGGTTTAGCGTTGTGATGACCAGCTTGGGACCCAGAGCCAGAAGGCCTGGGTTCAAATCCTGACTCTGCCACTTACTAAGTGTGTGGAGTTTGGCAAAATTCTCTCGACTATTCATGCCTAAGTCTATCTGTAAAATGGGGTAACAGAGCCTTCACATAATTATTATAAGGGTTTTTATTGTAAGGATGAGTTACTACCAGCAAAGAGAGCTTAGCACGGTGACCCAAACACAGTGCTAAGCATCAGGGGTAAACACCTGCACCCTGGAGGTAACCACGATTGAGAAGACTCAAAGAGTGAACCCAGGCAGAAGCACTGAGCTCAGCACCCAGGACTGAGGGAGCACTCAGCGGACACTGGCTCCTGTGTTTTTTACTTATGGAGCAGGGTTTTGTTTTGTTTCTTTTCTTCTTTCTCTATCTCTCTTTCCCTCCCTCCCTCCCCCTCTCTCTTTCTTTCTATTTGAGATAGAGTCTCACTGTGTTGCCCAGGCTGGAGGGCAGTGGCACCATCTCCACTCACTATAACTGCCGCTTCCTGGGTTCAAGAGATTCTCCTATCTCACCCTCCCAAGTAGCTGGGATTACAGGCACACACCACCACACCCGGCTAATTTTTGTATTTTTAGTAGAGACAGAGTTTCACTATGTTGGCCAGGCTGGTCTGGAACTCCTGACCTCAGGTGATCCACCCACCTTGGCCTCCCAAAGTGCTGGTATTACAGGCATGAGCCACCGTGCCTGACTGTATTTTTTTTTTTTTTGAGATGAGAGTCTCACCCTGTCACCCAGGCTGGAGTCCAATGGCACAATCTCGGCTCACTGCAACCTCCACCCCCTGGGTTCAAGTGATTCTCCTGCCTCAGCCTCCCGAGTAGCTGGGATTACGGGCACCTACCACTGTACCTAGCTAATTTTTATTTTTTTTATTTTTAGTAGAGATAGGGTTTTGCCATGTTGACCAGGCTGGTCTCAAACTCCTTACCTCAAGTCTTCTGCCTGCCTCGGCCTCTCAAAGTGCTGGGATTATAGGTATGAGCCACCAGGCCTGGCCAGGTTTCTTTTCTAAATCTATATTGAATGCATTTCCTGAGGGGGGTGGTGGGGAGTTCAGGGTTAGTTTTCCTCTCCTAGTGCTGAGAGCAGCCTGGGTCCTAACTCTCCAGAGGTGACTCATAACCCGGGGGTGGCGCAAACAGAGGTCACAGCCTCAGGTGCCAACCAGAGCCCACCCTCTGCAAGGGACCCAGGGCCCTCACCAGAAGAAGGAGTTTCCCCACTCCGAGCTGTCATCCCCCTGCTTCTGCGTGCGGACAGTCAGGTCAAAGCGAGACCCGTCGTTGGGCCAAGAGAAATAGAACACCCCTGAGTTGAGGATTTTCTTCAAGGCTATGAGGCGCTCCTCCTCCTTGGCCTCTTCCTGAAGAGGGTAAAAGTCGGTGGCGGTGATTTTGTAGATTTCAGCATCTGGAATTCTGCCCACAGATGTGCAGCCTGTCACCAATACCAGGAAGCTCAGAGATGTGCCACCTGGAAAGGAAATCAGACAGGAGAGCTCAGGGTCGCAGCCGGCCTGGCCGCCTGGAGCTCCACAGGCAGCGGAGGGGACAAATGGAACCCAGGTTCAACAGCAGCCAGGAAGGCCACGTCTGTGCACCCGCGCCTTCCCACAGAGCTGCCTAACTCAGTGGCTCAAGAACTGCCCTGTCCCATAAGCCTCAGGCGGTGCTTCTCAAAGTGTGGGACCCTGGCCGGCAGGTCAGCATGCCCTGGGAGCCTGTTAGAAATGCAGATTCCTGCGGCACCCAGCTGCCTGGGGGTGGGGCAAGCTCTGCTTTAGCAAGCCTTCCAGGTGATTCTGATGCCCCCAGGAGTCTGAGAATTCCTGGCCTAGAGCACTTCCAGACCCCCAGGACCTGCCCCAAAGCCTCTCCAAACCACCTTCCCCATTGCCTCCTCAGGCACTGCCCTGACTCAGCGCCCCCAGGCTGGGGTCTGTCTTCCCCGACTCCACCACAGGAGTGGCCTCCCAAAGCCATCTGATCACAGCCACCCACTTCCCTCCTGCACCGCTCCTTCTCCCCGTGGGACTGCAACAGAAGCTCCCAAGTCCCTCCCCGCTGCAGCTGGCCCCTGCCCCTGCGCCTGCCCCACACATGGGTGGGTGGCTGTCCCAGCCGGCTCCCTCTGATGCTGAATGTCATCCAGCTGCTCCAATGTGCCATAAGCATGACCTGGTATCCTGGGCTCCTGCCCAAGATGCTTCCCCTGCCTGGGGCGTCCCACCACCACCTGCCCAGCAAGACCTCCACCACCCCTTCTCCACGCACCTCCCACCTATCTCTGCCCCCACAGTACTTTGGGCTTTAGGCCCAGCATTCCATCCTCTGGAACAGCATGAGTGCCCCTACATGTTCCGTGGGGACCGTCCTGCCCCTGCGCCCCCTCCTTCACTGGAAAACTCCTCCTCATTCTTCGGGTCAAGTTGAGAGCAACTCCTCCAGGAAGCCTTCCTTGCTTTCCCAAGACGCAGCCAGGTGCCCCTTGTACGTGCCAATAGCATTCCCATCAGCAGTTGTCACACACAAAGCTCATGACCTCCTTCCCCACCTGTGCTCCCAGGGAAGGGGCTTCCTGGGGGCAGGGCAGTTTCATCATCATCTCCCTACTCCGCATACTCTCAATTTGCTGAATGCTTCCTAAATAAATTCCTGCCAAGTGCTACCCAGACCACATTGGACCCTGCAGCCAGGCGAATGAGGCAGCCCTCTCTGGGGCCCCACCTCGCTGTCGCATCGGGGGTGCCTGGCAGTGCCGTGCCCACTCTCAGGACGGGGCCCAAAAGGTCATCGGGTGGAAATCGGCCTTGGGGGGCTGGCATGGCCCTAGTCCTGAGACATGCTTCCCATCCTGCTGGGGTCTGAAGGATCTGCCAAGAAAGATTTCTGCAAATGATCAGGGGAGCTGGTTCAGCTCTCTCTACACTCCAGGAAGAGACCCCAAAAACCAATTCTACAAACCCTCACCCAATTTCCTCATCACACTTCATAGGGAGAAGGACATTGCTTGTGGCAGAGTGGCGTGTGGTTGTCATTAAAGTGCATTCATTTAATGGGTGGCTCAGGGCTCCCAGGGCCCACTGATACGCCATGGGACAGGGTGCCAGCTGGGTGGTGGAATTGGCCATGTCACATCTCCCAGACACATCCTCAGGAAACCACCTCTAGACCACCTAAGAACAAAGGAAGTTATCACACGGGGGACAGGGACGGGGTCAGAGTTCAGCTTCTTAAGTAGGACAGGTGAGGTTATAGGGTTGGCAGCTCTGATCAGAGCCTGGGACACAGAGCGCTCCCAGCACCCACCTGCCTCTTCCGATACACTCAGCACAGAGAAAAGCACAGATCAGCAGAAGTGCCCTCGCAGTGGCCGAAGGATGGCCCCCGTGGCTGCCAGAGGTATGGAAAATCTTCCATGACATCACTCTGTGCGAGACATGAAGCTGATTTGTAGCACCACTTCCTCAACAGCCTCCCCGTGGGGGGCTGAGTGCCTGGCAAGAGTCCCAGGTTGCATTTCCTGGGCAGGACCATGGCCTGGGGGAGGCTGGGGAGGGGAGCACTGTGGCGGCTGGGAGAGGCTGTTAACAACAGCATTGCCAGGGAGCACGGGGGCTCCTGGGTCCAGGGAGGCTCCTGGGTCCAGGGAGGAGGGGGTTGGGGATGGTGCAGGGGAGTGAGGAGAGCCGGTATCTAGTGAGTGCGGTGGAGGCAAGCGCTCTGCTCACGGTGTGACATGGTAAAAGCCCCATAAACCTGCATACCTCAACCATACCTCGGCTTTCTGTTGAAACTGCTCTCTGTGCTAATGTGACAGGCTAGCAGTCCGAACTCACGCCATCTTGGCCCCTGCGGCTTGTAATTTCCACTCTACCCAGACAATGTGTAAACAAATGCTAATCTTGACTTTCGTGAACCACTTAAGTAACAGTCAGAATGTCAAAAGTCCCCTGGCCCTTGGAATGTCCGGAGCCCCTCACCCTCATCTCCGCCCAGGAGGTGATTTACAGAATCTACTAGCCCTCGGAATGTCTGAAGCCCCTCACCCAGACCCCTGCCCCTCACCCTCACTCCCGAGGTGGTTGTACGGGTATAAAAGGTCTTGACACCCTCCTTTCGGGGCCATGGGTTGGAGAGACGTGAGTCTTCCATGGCCGCCGGCAATAAAGACCCTGCAATTTGGCATACTTTTGTCTTGGTGTTGACTTTCTATGCTCGGTTCAGTACAACAACAGCGCTGCACAGGCCCAGACTCCATCCTCCCACCCACCGCGAGGATCAGCCTTACCAGCCCTATATCACAGGGAGGGAAACAGAGGCACAGAGAGGTTAAGCAGCCTGCCCAGGGTGACAGAGCGGGGAGCTGGGATCCAAATCCACTTTCTAGCTACAGCACCTCAGCAAGTTACTCAAGCCAAGTCTGGCCTGAGGGCTGGTGCTCCCAATGATCCCTCCTTGCAGATGACATCGCCAGCCTGCTTCACCAGGCTGCTGTCTCAGATCTGCCACTGCCATTTCACACATGCGTGACTGTCCCCCAGGGAAGCTGAATCACCCGCCCAAGCACACAGCTAGTCTGCACTGGAGCCAAAATGCAAATGTAGCTTTCACTTTAAGCCCATGCTCCATCTAGCCCCAAAGTCCAGCAGTTTCCAATCAGGTTGGTTTGCTGTATCCATTATACATATATAAAGTTTCACTCTTGTTGCCCAGGCTGGAGTGCAGTGGTGCAATCTCGGCTCACTGCAATCTCCACCTCCCAGGTTCAAGCAATTCTCCTGCCTGCCTCAGCCTCCCGAGTAGCTGGGATTACAGGCACCCACCACCATACCTGGATATTTTGTTGTATTTTTGGTAGAGACAGGGTTTCACCATGTTGGCCTGGCTGGTCTCAAACTCCTGATCTCCACCCACCTCAGCCTCCCAAAGTGCTGGGATTACAGGTGTGAGCCACTGTGCCCAACCTGCTATCCCCTTTAGAAGAGTGTGGTCAACCAGTGTACCTGCTATCAGCTGAATGTGTGCACCCCCAAGTTAATATTTGGAAGTAGGAACATCCAAGGTGATGGCATTAGGAGGTGGGGTCTTTGGGAAGTGACTGGGTCAAGGCAGTGGAGCCCGCGTGAATGGGGTTTGTGCCCAGAGAGCTCCTTCACCTTTCCCACTATGTCAGCTGCAGAGAAAAGGCACCATCTATGAACCGAGAAACAGGCCCTCACCAACAGCCAATCTGTGGGCTGCTGACCTCAGACTCTAGCCTACAGAATGGTGGGAAATACATTTCAGTTGTTAAGCCACCCAATCTACAGAACTTTGTCACAGCAACCTACGTGGACACAGACAGCGTTTCCTCTCCTTCAAAAACTGCCATGGAAAGTTTTCATCGGTAGTTGAAATGGTTGTAAATAATATATTGTGCAGCATATTCTAAATATGGACACGTAAAACTCAAACTCCTCCAGCCTCTTAGCAGTATCCAATGCAATCTCCACCGTGATGTGATAGTCATCATCTATTATTTACAGGATTGCAGGAACATGCCTTTTTTCTATCGTGTGGAACTTTCACTCATATTTCCAGTCCTTCCCCAACAGAATTCCATCTTAACGTAGCATATTTTGTGCTTCTGTGTCCTGTTCTGATCACCCCATCAGCCTGTGCAGCTGTGCACTCCTCAACTCAAAGTGTTTAAAAAGAGCCTTATCATTCCAGTGATACCTAACTGGCCAAACGATATAAACAATACAATGTAAATAAAACATTTTGCCAGATATACAGATACGTGTGTGTGTGTGTGTGTGTGTGTATTTTTTTTTTCTGTATACTTTAAAAGAGTATGGTCAACCAGTGTACCTGCTATCAGCTGAATGTGTGCACCCCCAAGTTAATATTTGGAAGTAGGAACACCCAAGGTGATGGTATAAGGAGGTGGGGTCTCTGGGAGATGACAGTCTTGCTCTGTCGCCCAGGCTAGAGTGCAGTGGTGCAATCTCAGCTCACTGCAACCTCCGCCTCCCACGTTCAACCTCTGCCTTTCAGGTTCACTGTTTCATCCTCCTGAGTAGCTGGGATTACAGGCATGTGCCACCACGCCCAGCTAAATTTTGTATTTTCAGTAGAGATGGGGTTTCATCATGTTGGCCAGGCTGGTCTCAAACTCCTGACCTCTAGTGGTCTGCCCATCTTGACCTCCCAGAGTGCTAGGATTACAGGCTTGAGCCACCACACCCGGCTGACAAATAATCATGGCCAACAAATAATCACGTAATATGAAAAGTAAAAACATGTTGGAAAGGCGTCTCTTAATGAGATGAATAAATACTTATTGAAGGAATGAAAGTAGGTTCTGCATCAATTCTTATTCTAATTTTCATTTTTGTAGATGCAAACACGAAGAAATCCTGTTCACGTTAATAAATAGATGGGAACAGAAAGGCTTCATTATAGAAAAGTCACTTGATTCTTCAAAGTCCTTCTGAGTTACCGCTAAGAAGAAAGGACAGTAACCCGCTAAGAAAATGCTGCTATGCGTCAGCTGACACCCCAGTTAATTCTCCTTCCATGATGGGGGAAGCAAACAATTGGACATCACCTGACTTGCAAACAGACTGTTACCTAGTCAGGACTGATTTCAGCGCTGTTGACAAGCTTTTGAACTGTCCCTTTGTCTGGAATCCTAGGGGGAGTTCCTCCCTGGAGCATGGAACTCGGTGATCTTCCAGAAGAGAGAAAGGCCCACCATCTGCCCTAACACGGAAGCAGGGCGACCGCAGAGGGAACAACAACACTGCCTTCCATCACGCGCTCCATGACAGAAAAGAGCCGAGGCCTGGAAACGTTTCCTTACAACGACCCCTGCCTGTGTGCCCTGGACAATCGGTGGGACGGGCATGACCACAGAGGGCTCTGTGGGACAGCCTTCTGAGCCTCAGGACAGCCGCGCTAGGAAGGCGCCGCCCCGCCTACCTGGTCCAGCACTGACCGCTTCTCCTTCGATCCCAGCCTCACCCTGTCCTGCCCAATTTCACTGGCAGCCCGACTACATCTCTGTGTACCATGGGTTTTTTGTTTGCTTTTTTTTTTTAATTTAGAGACAGGGTCTTGCACTGTTGCCCAGGCTGGAGTGCAGTGGCTTGATCTCAGCACACTGCAACCCCCCCTTCCCGGGTTCAAGTGATCCTCCCACCTCAGCCTCCCAAGCAGCTGGGACTACAGGCGTGTACCACTGCTCCGGTGCTGTAGCTACCGCTGCTAAGTAGAGACATGGTCTTGCTACACAGACCAGGCTGGTCTTGAACTTCTAGGCTCAAGTGATCCTCCCGCCTTGGCCCCCTAAGGTGCTAGGATTACAGGTGTGAGCCACCATGCCTGCCTGTACTATGGGTTTTAAGGAAAGCATCCTGGTTTGAGCCTAACACCAGACTGTTGGTGGGGGTCGCTGACTCCCGGATCACCTGTCAGTGTGGTACAGGCCACTGACCCCTACCTGCCCCAGGTGTGTGAGGCCCCTCCCGATGCTCACCTAGAGCACAGGATTTGCTTTTGTGAGGCAGGATCAATTCTCTGACAGCTAAGAAGCTAACTAGTCTTGGGAGGCCTCGGCAGTCCTCACCTGGGAAAAAAACTCTGGGGCTTGCTCTGCACACCTCCAGTGTCCTGTGTGGCCTCAGGCAAGGCTCTTGCCCTCTCTGGGCATCCGAAGAGGATGTGCCAGTAGTCTCGATGCCCCTCCCGGTTAAAGGCTCTGGTTCCAGGGCTCTGGCCAGAGTAAAGCCATGCATAGGTCAGAGGGAGTTGCCAGGGTGAGGCTCAGAGGGAGCCGCCAGGGTGAGGCTGAGGGAGGCGAGGGCCCACAGCAGGTCCTCGGCCATTTGTCCTCGGGCCAGGAAAGCTAGCTGCTGGAGTCATTCTGCGTGCTCACAGACACAAGGCCCTGGGGCCACCCCAGGCTTCTCACTGTGGTCTGGGCTGGCATTTCTTTGTGTTGGCTCAGCTCTGAGTTCGCCTTCCCAACCGTCTGTGCCAATCCCAACCCTGGGGGGCCTCCGCCATCCTATCTGTCCCTCTGCTCACGCAGACACTCTCACACTTAAATCTCCAAACACAGGACTTAAGATGTCTAGGCTTTCCCACCCGGGAAGGGGAAAGCTTCAGCCAGATGACCCTTGAGCCTCCCCTGCCACCCACAGGCTCAGAACCCTAGGTGCTGTATACCCATGTGGTGCGGTCCCAGGGCCCTCTCCCGCCTCCCCTCTGCAGAACATGAGGGTGGCGCAGGCAGCGGTGGCTGCAGCTGTGAACACCCACGGTCAGCACCCATGGTGTGGCTCCTTCCCCAGCTCCGCTCTGGGAACCTGAAATCAGCCCGGGCCAGTGAATTTACACCTTGGAAACTGGCAAATGCTGCATCATCTCAGAGATCCCCCCTAGGGAGCTGGGTAAAACTATCTTGGTACTATCCCATCACTGGGCACAGGAATTAAAATAAATTAATCTAAGGCTGACAAAGGCCAGTTTGCTTCAAGATTTGCTAGAGAACACTGCACCCCAAAACACTCAAGGCTCAAAGTCCCCTCTTCAGAGAATTCTCCTTCTGAAGTGACTGCCCACGGAACTGGCCTCTGCTGGCCTGTGCAGAGGAGCCGCCCACCAGGCATCCACACCCTGAGGCCACACAACCGGCCCTCAACTCACACCTGTACAGCCTCAGCCCTCTGCAGGCCAGGCCCCTCCCACCAGCACCTCCTCCCTCCAGCCCTCCCGGGGACAGAAGAGAGACGGCAGAACTTCTTAGTGGTGGCAGTGTCCCCAGGCCACACTCTAAGAAACTGCCCATCTGGAGGAGCACTCCACACTCTTCAAGGCTACCACGTGCATCGCTCATGTGGACCTCCTAAGAACTAGGTAAGGTAGAGATGACGCAGTTTTCCTGGGTTTACAGATGGGAAAACAACCCCAGAGAGATTAAACTGCAGATCAGCGGTGAAGCAGGAACTAGAATCCAAGAGGGCTGTCTACTAGAGAATGTATGGGCTGTCGTGTACAGCTTCACAGGTTGTGCACTGCACAACTCCAGGAGAAACAGTTCATTACAGTCTGGGATAGGAACAGAGTCCCTTGAGGCTATGAGACAGGGAGGCCTTGATAGCTCAGGTTCAAGAGAAGCTAAATCACTGTCATCACTGGGATAAGTTTGTTTTCCTGTTACATTCTCACTTTCTATGCTTTGTATTGTGTAAACTTCAGGAAGCCTGACTGCCTGGCTTGTCACGGGAGCTCCAACCCCTTCCTGCTGGCACCTCAGGAAGGAAGGGGGGACTTTGGGCTTTCCACAAAATCCTTGGAACCTGGAAAAAAGCTTTTATGAATTTTTGTGCATGTTTCTCAATTTCTAATGTAAAAGGTTAATTTGGGTAGATTGAAATTTGTTTCAAACTAAGGGAAAACTTGTCCCAAATTAAGAGCCTGTGGGGAAGCCTCTTTCTTTGTACAGAGATCCTTAGCTAAAAACATTGAAAGGGAGGCCCAGTCCTGACTCAGCAGGTGGTCTTCATGGCAACGGAAAGTGGGAGTCACACAACTGGGGTCACGCAGTGGGAGTCAGTCAACAGTGGAGTTAGTCACGCCATTGAAATCAGTCACACAATTGTAATCACACGGGTGGAGTCACACAGAGTCAGTCACACAGCCGAAGTCACACAGGTAGAGTCACAGTTGGAGTCACACAAAGTCAGTCACATAGCTGAAGTCACACAGAGTCAGTCATACAATTGGTGTCACACAGGTGGAGGCCACACAGCTGGAGCCAGTCAACAGTGGAGTTAACCACGCTATTGAAATCAGTCACACAACTGGGGTCACTCAGAGTCAGTCACACAATTAGGCTCACACAGTTGAAGTCAGTCATACAGCTGGAGTCACGCAGGTGGAGTTAGTCACACAGAGTCAGTTACATGGTTGTAATTGGCCACACAATTGGAGTCACATGTTGGATTCACGCCACTGGAGTCACACTGGTAGAATCAGTCACACGTTGGAGTCACACCAGTGGAGTCACACAGGTGGAATCAGTCACATGTTGGAGTCACACCATTGGAGTCACACAGGTGAAGTCAGTCACATGTTGGAGTCACACAGGTGGAATCAGTCACACCTTGGAGTCACACCACTGGAGTCGCACAGGTAGAGTCACACGTTGGAGTCACACCAGTGGAGTCACACAGCTGTAACTACACCCTGTGCTGCCTAATATGCTCAACAGCTGAAACACAAAAGAAAACAGACCATAGTTCTGACTCACGGACTTACAGGGGGAAAAAAAAAAATCAAGTTAAACTCAGATGCTCCTAAGGCAGCCAATGGGGACTGGAAAAACTTGATTTAAAGCCCAATCCTTCCATCCTTCAGATGCCTTAGGGCACTTTCCAGAATGAGTTGAAAACAGGCCAAATTATCCCGTCATCCCAAAAGTCAAACTCATATACACCACACTCAGAGACACTCCAACCCACCCCGGAGGGTGACTCTCACAGGTGGGCTGGGGCTGGGGGCACCCAAAGCCTCTGAGCTGGGCTAGTCTCGCATGACCCACAAGGAGCCTCATTCACTTCTGTGGGGTGTGGGGTGGCGGCGACTGGCTGAAGGCAGGGAGGAGGCCTCGCCTAGGGAGCCCTGGGAGGTGGTCTCCTCTTTGTGTACTCTCCCTGCCCCAGAAGGCCCTGCTGACCCCCGCAGATACCCTGGCTCCCTCTAATAAGATTTCTTTGGGGCTGCCACCCTTACCGGTTAGGACCAATTCCCCACAGCCACTGTTAGATCACAGCCCTGGAAAAAAATACTTTTTCCCTGGAATAGGGGAAGGGACAGCACTTCCTGTCCCCCTTGTCAGCCCAGCCACCTGTCCCTTTCAGAGAGGAGCACAGTCTGGTGGTTGAAGGCAGTCCCTGGTGCCACAAGGCGTGAGTTTAAAACCCAGGTCACTGCTTGAGAATGGCGTGACCTTAGGCCAGTTACAGTCATTCATTCAACCCCAGTCCCTGTCAGATGCAAAACGAGTCATTCATGTGTGGACCAAAAGCAGCTGCCAACTATAACTGAAAGATGCCAAGACTGGGGGGCATCCTGGGGGCCCAGATGCCACCATGTGGAAAAAAGGGCATCAGCATGGATGGAACGCGGCATCCTTGCCACACCTGCAAGGCAGAGTGACCACAGCACCTACCCCATAGGTACCCGAGGGAGCCATGTTAACAAATTCCTAAGTGAGCACCATGCAGGTGTGGGCCACCATCCTCACGGTCACCACCGTGGAAGGTGAGGTCCACGGGGACTTTCTGCAACTTCAGGAAGATCCCTGCAGAATGGAAAATCCTGCAGAAAACCTTCAGCAGCCTGCACATTTTCATGGAAAAAACAAGCGCTTGGAGGCAGTTGGAACCCCAGCTAAGCTTCTGACCGAAGGCAAGTTACTTGAAGCTTCTGAGCCTGTTCCCTTTACTGTAAACAGGGACAAAGCTGCATTATCACAGTAGCCTATTTTTAGGATTAAATAAGTGATGTCTAGCTCTTGGCATGAAACAGATATTTCATAAATGCACTTTGTCATGTGGGTACTGTGTCTTTTTCCTAAGTGCTATTTGGAAATGATCCCTGTAATTGTCATAGTTCAGGACAAAACATTCCATGACAGAAAAGACCCAGGAAAGGAATGACCATGGAACAGTGCTTTTCTGGCAGCTTTGAAAAGCCCCAGTCTCCAGTAACAGCTGCCGTGAGCAGCGGAGGGAGATGCGCGCTCAGCCCAGGGAAAGCCCGAATCCCGGCAATCCGTATTGTCTCAACCAGGTGAGATGGAGAATCAGGAATGCGACAGGGCTCTTGTCTCAGCCCCAGAAGTCACAGGAGACTTCCACGGCCAGGTCACAGATACCAAGGGGGGGCCTGAGAGAGGAGGGAGGAAACAGGCGGTGGAAGCGAGGGCCACAGGGCTCCCGGCTCCAGGAACTCCAGAGGCTGGCTGTGACCACCTAGGACAGCTGGCCACCGTGGCTTGCCCTTGAGGGTCTCCAAGTGAACACAGATGCCCATGTCTTCCTGGAAGTTCTCTCCCCTTCCTCTCCCTCCCTCCCCACACTGAGTGACAGTCACACATCGGCGGCTTTTCTCTCCTGCTGACAACTCCCAGCCCACCTGTGTGCCCGCCTGGCATCTGCCCTGCTCCCTGTCCTCACCCACCCACCTCGGCACACCTTCCAAGTATTGCAGACAACGCCCTGGGCAGAAACCCCAGACCAGACTTTGGAAACACTTAGGCCCTCACCAGCAAGCAATGAAGACGAGCTTCCCTGGCACAAGGTGGGGGCGCAGGGAGCCCCACCCTGCTCTGCAGCACAGGCAGGTGACAACCAGGCCATACTCACCTTGACCTCCCCACCTGCATGGAGGAGCAGGTTCCGAGGCATAAAGAAACATCTTAAAAGAGAAGAGCAGTCGAACAGAACGCCTGCACCAAGTCCCCTCCAGACGCAGACGCTCCTGCCCACCGGGGAGCCTGGCGCCTGCTGCTGCAGCCAGGGCTACTCACCAGATTTCAGCCTGAGCTCCCCCAGGCAGCCGTACGCGTCCGTGAGCTTGCCATACTGTCCTTTAATGACTTCCTTTTCTTCCGGAGCTGAGGGAGAAACACACCACAGAAGGCATCAGTGAGCGCCTCCTGCTCCGTCCCGTTCATTCACACCCGGCTTGCCAAGCTGGCTTCCCACCCACTCCAAAAAGAAAACACAAAGACAATAGCTCGGCCCACAAACACCAAGTGCGGAGGTTTTGTGATTCGCGAATCACAGAGCTGCAAGGACTCAGATCTTCCCACGAACAGCCTGCTCTCTGGAAGTGCTGACAGCTTCCTGGGGGCTGGAGGAGCTGGGGTCCTGGGGTTCTGGTGTCTAGCTGGGGGCAGATACTGGGGGCCTTATGACTCTACTTTGCTGTACCTGTCCACAGGTATCATCCACTAGAGGCTACATCCTGCAGGTGCCCAACCCACCCAAGGCACCTTTGGAGGTGGTAACCTGGAGAGGCTGGGCAGAGGTGCCTGGGTACCTCTGAGTGCCCAGGGCCTGGGTCCAACCCATCCCAAGGTAAGCTGTGTGCCTTGCCTGCTGGGTCTTTGGCAGTGATTGCCCATGTCCAAGCCAAGGCATGGACTAGTTTTAAAGCAAAACTGACAGAGGGAAGAACCGTTAGGTGCAGGGAGCCCTAACCTCTCCAACGATGCCACAGGCCCCTCTGGCCATGACGGGCTCGCCCTCGGACCCCTTCTCAGAATGGTATTTTAAGAGCACAGAACAAAATACAGAGATGAACCTTGAAAACATTATGCTACATGAAAAAAAAAAAAGTCACAAAAGACCTCAGAAAGATTCTATTTTGGCTGGGCACAGTGGCTCACGCCTGTAATCCCAGCACTTTGGGAGGACAAGGTGGGTGGATCACTTGAGGTCAGAAGTTCAAGACCAGCCTGGGCAACATGGTGAAACCCTGTCTCTACTAAAAATACAAAAATTAGCTGGGCGTGGTGGCAGATGCCTGTAATCCCAGCTACTTGGGAGGCTGAGGCAGGAGAATCACTTGAACCCGGGAGGCGGAGGTTGCAGTGAGCCAAGACCATGTCACTGCACTCCAGCCTAGGCGACAGAACAAGACTGTCTCAGAAAGATTCCATTTCGATGAGATGTCCAGAAGTGGCATATTTCTAGAGAGAGAGTAGATGTTCTGGTTGCCGGGGGCTGAGAAGAGAGAAAGGGGGAATGTGGATAACTGCTAATGAGTACGACGTCTCTTTTCAGGGGCACAAAAATGTTCTAGAATTAGATTGTGGTGATGGTGATGGTTGCAAAACCCTGAAGATATACTTAAAAAACATGGAATTGTACACTTCAATGAGTCAGTTGTATGGTATGGAAATTATCTCAATAAAGCTGTTATAAAAATCAACAAAATAAATATGATCGCAAAGAATACCAAGCTTATTGAAATCTAGTTATCAAAATATTTTTTAAAATGTTGTAGAATAGCAATATATCTGCCTATTCAGCATATTAAATAACAAAATCCAGTGGAGTGTATTAACCACCTTAATTTAAAACTAGTGATGAGAACAAATACAATTTCAGAATATGTGAAACAACTCTAATGTGATGTGAAGATATCTGTAATTGCAATTGGTGACAGAGCTAGATATATGGCTAACCCACGTTGGTGACAGAGTCAGAGATGTAGCTAACACACTGGTTTGTTTGGTTGCCTGCCTTCCTAATTAGAGGAAGTGATAAATTTCTTTCTTTTCTTTCTTTTCTTTCTCTTCTCTTCTCTCTCTTCTCTTCTCCTCTCTCTCTCTCTCTTCTTTCTTTCTTCTTTCTTCTTTCTTTTTTTGAGACGAAGTCTCAGTCTGTTAGCAGGCTGGAGTGCAGTGGTGTGATCTCGGCTCACTGCAACCTCCGCCTCCCGGGTTCAAGCCATTCTCCTGCCTCAGCCTCCAGAGTAGCTGGGACTACAGGCGCATGCCACCACACCTGGCTAATTTTTGTATTTTTAGTAGAGAAAGGGTTTCATCATATTGGCCAGGATGTTCTCCATCTCCTGACCTCGTGATCTGCCTGCCTCGGCCTCCCGAAGTGCTGGGATTACAGGCACGAGCCACCATGCCTAGCCAGAACTGCTCCATTTCCGGTAGGATTTATAAAAATAAAGACAGACTTTTCTCCCCACCCAAGAAAACCAATCCTCAAATCCTATGCACAGGGCCCTTTCGGAGCTGTGGGCCCCACAAGAACCCTTGGGCTGGAAGGAGCCATTTCTGTCATCACGGAAGTAAGAAAAGGGGCAGCCGCTTCCTTCTCTGCCTCATTCTCTTAAGCAACAGGAAAATTCTTAGACTGCTTCGACTCCCACAGTTCAGGAATTTCAACTAGGAACTAAGATCTCAAAGAGAAATGTTAGGAGAACATGACAAAACATCAGACCCTCATAGCGAGCCCTCAGCAGATGGACTGTGAACTGACTTGCAGCACGTCCTGCTGTCTCTAAAGATGTTGACTCAGAGAGGCAAGCGCAGAAGGCTTGGACGAGCATTTGAAGCGGGTGAACCTCGTTTTAGCTGACACGCACTCTGACACCCCAACTCAAAAGATCCACCATGCCACATTTTCCAGGACAGACTCGATTTCCTGGCTCCTCTCTACCATCCCCAACCCCTTCAAGGGCACTTGTCCTCATCGGACCACATGTCCCAACTGGGATTGGAAATTCGGTCATTCTGACAGTCCCATCCTGCCCCCTGAAGCTCTTTCCACCCTCAGCCCCCCAGGAGCGGGTGCTGGCAGCCCTAGAGCTGCCTCTCTCAGGAGCCAGCGTGGACTGGCTGCTTCTACCTCGTTCTCCTCTAGCAAGCGCAGGAGGCCAGAAGGCAGGCACCAGGGCCTCACAACACGACCTGCTATCACCCACCAGACAGCTCTGCCCACGCTGGTGCTCGGGATGCAGCTGGAGGGGCAGAAAGCTGGGGCAGACCTTAAGACCAGACACCTTCCCTCCTCCATTTCTCTAGGCAGGACTGATGGTAAGATGTGATTTAAAGAGCAGGTTGGATTACCAGCGTAGCTGGAGAGGCCAGCAACTTAAAAATACACTCAATTCCCATTATTCACAATAACTATGTTCCATAGAGAAGCAAGCAGTGCTCCTAGAGGAAATGCAGAGTTATGTTCCTGAAAGCCTCGGGTTGCAACACTTTTGTCAATCAATCGATACATAAACTTGTTGTATGTTTTTTCTATTTAAAAGACACCTTACTGAATAAATAGATGCTTCTCAACTTATGATGGGGTCATATCCTGATAAACCCAAGTTAGGTTTAACATATCCTAAGTTGAGAATGCATTAAATACACCTAACCTACCAAATACCATAGCTGTCCTGCCTTCCACATACCTAGGACACTTACATTAGGCTAGAGCTTGGTAAAATCATTAAATACAAAGCCTACTTTCTGACAGAGTGTTGAATATCTCATGAGATTTATAGAATATTGTGCTGAAAGTGAAAAGCAGAATGGTCTCATGGGTACTTGAAGGATGGTTTCTACTGAAGGAATATTGCGTTCACACTGGTGTAAAGTCAAAAAATCAAAACTGGAACGAAAAATCATAAGTCAGGAATCATCTGTACAGTGTTGATTTGTTAACACGAAACCAGTGGCACTAGAATGCAAACCCGAATACAGTTTATCAAACACACATATTTTCCCCATAAGGCACATCACCGCCTTCTTGCACTTGGAAATACTAGGCAGCACTTTCAAATGGTGAAACTATGTTGAAAAAGCACCAAAAATGAAAAACATGGCACGAAACAAATGAAAACCACAGTTGTTTACACTGAGCAGCTGAAACAAGATGGCAGAGCGTCCTTTTTAGCTGGAACAGCCTCATCGGGCCACACATTTTCGCCACTCTATTGGTGTCCGTGAGTGCTGATCTTGGGGTGATGAACAAATTTTAGAGAGCAGGTGAGTTTATAAATATGGAATCCACAAGTAATAAGGATCCACTGAACATGGTTTAAGGACCGGGCAAAGACCATGAGACTTGCTAGAAAAACAGTCATTCATCAGCCACAATGTGCGTTAATGTGTACAAGGGCTCTTCACTGGGGTGACAGAGAAAGCCCCTGGCAGCCACTGGAGCTTCAAGAGATAGCTCCTGGGGTAATCTGTATACAAAACTGTATTCAAAATTGTATGCAATTTTTTTTTGACAGAGTCTCACTGTGTTGCCCAGGCTAGAGTGCAGTGGTGAGAACTTGGCTCACTGCAACCTCTGCCTCCTGAGTTTGAGCGATTCTTCCGCCTCAGCCACACGAGTAGCTGGGATTACAGGCACGTGCCACCATATCCAGCTATTTTCTATAGTTTTAGTAGAGATGGAGTTTTGCCATGTTGCCAGGCTGTTCTCGAACTCCTGACCTCAAGTGATCTGCCCACCTTGGCCTCCTAAAGTGCTAGGATTACAGGCATGAACCACTGCACTTGGCCAAAATTGCATGCACATTTTTGATATGTATTTTTATGGGGGCTCAAATCCCATTTTCAACAGAATCTCAAAGAGGTCAGTGCCCCCCAGAAAGGTTAAGAACCAGTTTAATTACTGAATATTTTCCCCAGTGCTCACTTGAATTCGATTGAGTTTTCTCTGGGGAAGGGAGAGGACCGAGTAACCTAAAGATAATCAAGGAAATCATCGACCTCTACGAACAGTCAGAAGCCCCTTGTCTTGAAGAGCAAGCAGACTTTGCAGGCAGTGGGGTGGGGAGTTGCTCACAGCAAATGAGGTGCCTGAGTTATTAGGCTCTCAGGATCAGTACTTTTCTAAAAAAAAAAAAAAAAAGGACTGGGAAGCCACAGTCACACATTTTCCATCAGCCTGCCTCAAAAGCTCAGAATGGTGTTAGAATGACATAATAGTCTCCTTTACTATTGCAACAAATGACTACAAACACAGTGTGGCTTAAGCAACACAGACTTATGACCTTAGTTCTGCAGGTCAGAATTCTGAAATGGGTTTCGCTGGGCTGAAAGGAAGGTGTGGGCAGGACTGCATCCGCTCTGAACGCTGCAGCACAGAATGCATTTCCTTATCTCTTCCAGCAACCAGAGGCTGCCAGCATCCCTTGGCTTTCGGCTCCTTCCTTCCTCTTCAAATTCAGCCATCGCAGCAGTTGGATCCCTGCTTCCCTCTTCACATCAACTTCCTGCTCCCTGCCTGGCCTCCCTGTTCCAGCTTTTAAGGACCCTGTGAGTACAATGGACTCATCCAGATCATCCAGGATAATGTCCCCTCTCAAGGTCCTGATCACATCTGCAAAGTCCTCTTGCCATGTAAGTGCCACACTGGTGACCTGGGAAGTAGGACATGGGCCTTCCAGCCCACAGGTCTCCTGCCTCTACTCACCCCCTGATGTAGGGGAAAGGGGAGGGGGAAGGGGGAGGGGACAGCAGCAGTAGCATAGGTATCCTCTCCCCCAGCATCTGCTTGGAAGCCATGACAAACACTGGTACGACACTTGGACTATGTCATGCACCTACAGTGCCCTCCTGGGAAGCGGCCTATGAAACCGAACTTCGCAGGCAGAAGCAAAGGTCATGTGCATCGCTGAATGTCTTCTCCAGCTGACAGGTCCTGTGGGCAGGGCAGGAGAGAGGTACATCAGCAGTTCTCAGTGCCCATCTCAGTGGATAAGCTGATAAATGCAATACAATAATTCCCACACCAAAAATACCTATTTGGACCCTAGCAGCTTTACAAAGCCTCGAAACAGAACCCTGGTACGATCTGGTTCTGACTTTGTGAACCATGAAACAAGGAAGCCTTTGTGCATTCATTCAATGATGCAAATAAGCCTGCCCAAATCAAACAAAGCGACAGGAAATTGCTAAACAAAGTGCTGTGGCCAAACCCGCGCTTCCGAGGTGGGAAGATGACCCCGGGAGAAGCTATGCAAACCAAACTGACCCTTGCCCGGTGCATTACAGAGCACGGACGGAGGGCTTCACATCCCTGTCACTGGGAAATTCACCTCGAGTAAAATAAATGACTTTCTAGCCTATTTTAAAACAAACACAACCCAACAGGCCCACCTTGTCCCATTCCAATGCTGTCAATTATCGACTCCTTGAGAAAAACAACTTTACCTCTGACTTTTACAACGTGGGAGCTCAAAAGAGGCCTTGACCATGGCGGACAGGAAAGTCACAGAAAAGACGTTTTTCCACCTTAAACAGACTCACTGTAAATAAACTGGGAGGCCCCAGGCAGCAGAGCTTTATTTTCTTCCGGGCCCAGAGGCCAGAGAGCTGAAATCTGGGAGGAGCTCCTCCGAGACCTGGAGCCGGGGACCCTGCTCACCTCTGGCGCTTGCTGGTTGTCCTCTCCTGTTCCTCAGCTTATGGCTTCCTCACTCCAGGCCCTGCCTCGGTTGTCACGTGGCCATTCTTTCCCTGCGTGTCCCCCCTCTATTGCTATGTGGCCATCCTCTCCCCGCATGTCTCCCTTGTCACATGGCCAACCTCTCCCATGTCCCACATGGCCATTCTCTCCCCACATGTCCCCTCCATTGTCACATGGCCATCCTCTCCCTGCGTGTCCCCCATCATCACGTGGCCATCCTCTCCCTGCGTGTCCCTATTGTCACGTGGCTATCCTCTCCCCACGTGTCCCTCATCATGTGGCCATCCTCTCCACATATCCCCCATCGTCACATGGCCATCCTCTCCCTGCATGTCCCCCATTGTCACGTGGCCATCCTCTCCCTGTGTGTCCCCCATCGTCACGTGGCCATCCTCTCCCCGTGTCCCCCCATTGTCACGTGGCCATCCTCTCCCTGCGTGTCCCTATTGTCACATGGCTATCCTCTCCCCACGTGTCCCTCATCATCACGTGGCCATCTTCTCCCCACATGTCCCCCATTGTCACATGGGCATCCTCTCCCCGCGTGTCCCCCATCGTCACATGGGCATCCTCTCCCTGCGTGTCCCCCATTGTCATGTGGCTATCCTCTCCCTGCATGTCCCCCATTGTCATGTGGCCATCTCCTTAGAACAGCAGTCACGTGGCTTTCCAGCCCACCCTACTCCAGTGTAACCTCATCCCAGTGTTACAACTGCAATGGCCCTATCTCCAATACGATCCTCTTCTGAGGTCCTGGGGGTGAGGATTCAAACGTCTTGATGGAGGACACAATTGAGCCCTAACACTTGGTCATCTTTTCACTTGGTGGGCCCATCCTTTTAAAGCCTGACTGCCCCACTGACCATCCCTCCAGGAAGTTTCCTTTCTTCCTGCAATGCCTTCACCTCCAAGTCCTCCCCGACCCTTCTGATGTATAAGGAGCACCCCCTGCACCCCAGCAGGCAGGGCCCCTGGCAGCCTCACTGCCCACCTCCAGCACTCCCAGAAGCCTGGCTTCCCAGGAGGCCGGTTCCAGAATCACTCCATGCCCTACTTGCCCCAAACAACTGTATTTTCTCAATTAGGTTTGAAAGAAGAAGGAATTATTTCTGCTCTCCAAAATGGAGGTGACAAAGCAGACGTCTACACGCACCAGGAAGGTACCAACTGAAGCTGACAGGTATGGTGGCTCACATCTGTAATCCTAACACTTTGGGAGGCCAGGGTGGGAGGATTGCTTGAGCCCAGGAGTTCAAGACCAGCCTGGGCAACACGGCGAGACTCTAACCCTACCAAAATTTTTATTTTATTTTATTTTTTATTTTTCAGAAGAAGTTTCGCTCTTGTTGCCCAGGCTGGAGTACAAGGACACAATCTAGGCTGACTGCAACCTCCGCCTCCCGGGTTCAAGCAATTCTCCTGCCTCAGCCTCCCAAGTAGCTGGGATTACAGGCATGCACCACCATGCCTGGCTAATTTTGTATTTTTAGTAGAGATGGGGTTTCTCCATGTCGGTCAGACTGGCCTCAAACTCCCGACCTCAAGGGATCCACCTGCTTTGGCCTCCCAAATTTTTTAAAAAGTTAGCCAGACATGGTGGTGGGAGCCTGTGGTCCCAGCTGCTTGGGAGGCTGAGATAGGAGGACTGCTTAAGCTCAGGAGGTTAGCTCTGCAGTGGGCTGTGGTTGTACCACTACCCTGTTTCAAAACCAAACAAACAACAAGAAAATGAAGCTGCTGGAAGGGCCGAGGGTGAGCAGAGAACACACACCTGCCGTTGGCTGGTGGGCAGCTATTGCAGGCGCCAGACATGCCCACAGCCCAGTGCTGCCAGGCTGCAGCATTGCCAGGAGACAGGACACGCCAGACCTTGCAGTGCTGGCAACCATTTTCAGCACTGCGGGGGCTGGACACACACTCTGCAGACTGGATCTGGCCTGCCTGTTTGCCACTTCCGTCCCCCTTTCTTGATAATCTCAGAAATAGACAGACTCTTCCTGTCTCCCACGCTTTTGGTTGCATTTCCTGTAAGTTTTTCCACATGAGAATGGCTTTGCTTCTCCTCTGGCTGGCCACGAACTTCTGGCCTTTTGAGGAAAGCCCTCCCTTCTACCTCCTCAGCCCCCTTCCTTGACCCCTTGGCCCGAGATTCAGCCACTGGCTCAGTGGACGCATCTTTGTGCCTTCTGTGGCTGGCACCCTTCCAGGCACAGAGACATCGTGGTGAACCAAATAGACGGAAACCATCCAGCATTTGGCAGTGGCCAAGAGGGACAGGAGGAATGGAGGGATGAGTGATGGTGGGGGATGCAGACCCAGGTGGGGTGGGAAGCTGGGGTGGGGGCATTGCCAAGGCACAGCCAGGAAGGGGCAGGTGCTGTTCAAGCTTCCTGCCAGGGTGGACAGATAAGATCGATAAGCACAATACAGACAGGGACAGGAGCAGAGCAGAAACAGTGAGCAGGGAGCAGGGTATGAAGAGTGGGGAAGGGGAAGTGACATTTTAGATGGTGTGGTCTGAGAAGACCTCATTGCAAGGGTGACATCTGAATGCAGACCTGAAGGAAGCCAGAGAGACAGCCGCATGGAGAGCGGAGGAGCACTGTAGGCCCAGAAGGGCATGTGCAAAGGTCCTGCGGCAGACGCACTCCTGACCTGTGCAAGCCCCAGCGAGGCGGGCAGTGGGACTGAAGGCTCACAGAGGAAATGGCGTGGGGGACACACTGCACAGAGGTTTGAGGTCACAAAAAGGTTTTGGGTGTCACTCTGAGTGAGAGTCACTGCAGGGGTCTGAGGATCATCCCGGCTGCTCTGTTGAGAATTGACTCTAGATGAACAAGGAGAGAAGGAAGGAGACCAGTCAGGAGGTGCCAGCACCCCCCGGGCAAGAGAGGATCTCACTGAAGAGCAGTACAATTCTGGAGACAGACAGACAGACACAGACACAGACACACACACACACACACACACACACACACACTCTTTTTAGTTGCCAAATTTTCCAAAGAAAAGTAGGGTACCACAATAAAACCTTGTACCCTCATAACCATGTACCTGCCAGCTCCACCTGCTCCCAGCCCACGCCCAACCCAATGTGCTCAAGCACTCAGAATGCGCTCCTCAGACCAGCAGCACCAAGCATCAGAAATATAAGCTACGGGGCCCACCCCAGGCCTTGTGAATCAGAAGCTCTGGGCTGGAGACCTAGAAAGCTGTTTTAATGAGGCCTCCAGGGGACTTGACTGCATGCCAAAGCTGGAGAAGCTCTGTCCTACGTTATTTTGAGTAAATCTATAAATATCTCAGTATGAATCTATGAAAGATAAGAGTTCTTTTAAAAAAAAAACAGCGATGGCCAGGTGCAGTGGCTCATGCCTGTAATCCCAGCACTTTGGGAGGCCAAAGGGAGAAGATCACCTGAGGTCAGGAGTTCAAGACCAGCCTGGCCAACATGGTGAAACCCCACGTTGCTCTCCACAATGGAGGTGCCAAAGCGGATGTCTACACACACCAGGTAGGTAACAAATGAAACTGGCCAGGCATGCCTGTGCCCTACTTGTAATCCCAACACTTTGGGAGGCCAGGGCAGGAGGACTGCTTAAGCCCAGGAGTTCAAGACTAGCCTGGGCAACACAGTGAGACTCCATCCCTACAAAAATGTGTTTAAATATTTCCCAGGCGCGGTGGCTCACGCCTGTAATCCCAGCACTTTGGGAGGCTGAGGCAGGCGGATCTCAAGGTCAGGAGTTCAAGACCAGCCTGGCCAATATGGTGAAACCCTGTCTCTACTAAAAATACAGAAATTAGCTGGGCGTGGTGGCGTGTGCCTCCCAGCTACTTGGGAGGCTGAGGCAGGAGAACTGCTTGAATCTAGGAGGTGGAGGTTTCAGTGAGCCAAGATCAAGCCACTGCACTCCAGCCTGGGTGACAATAGCAAAACTCCATCTAAACATACACACACACACACACACACACACACACACACACACACACACACACACACCATTATCACATCTAAAAAAGTCACCAGCAATTCCTCAACTTCATCATATATCTGGGTATATTTTGAAGGTAGAACCACGGACAGATGGGCTATGGGATATGAGACAAAGACACAGTTCAAGGATGATGCCACGTTCATTGCCTGAACAATGAAGAGACGGGGTAACCCTGGTGTGACAGCAAAGACTGAGAGGACAGGTTCAGGTAGAACATTGGCTGGGAACAGACATGCCATGGGGCTCTGGTGCAGCCCCACATGGAGGCTGAGGACAGAACTCAGTACGTCTGGAGTCCAGCGGGAAGCCTGGCTGGAAAGATCCCCGAGGCGTCCCGAGCAGACAGTTATTTACAACCATGGGGCTGGGTGCGGTGGCTTCCGCCTCTAATCCCAGCACTTTGGGAGGCTGAGGTGGGAGGATCACTTGAGCTCAGGAGTTTGAGAACAGCCTGGGCAATGTAGGGAGATTCCATCTGTAAAAAGATAACAAAAATATTAGCCGGGCAAGATGTGCACAGCTGTGGTCCCAGCTTCTTGGGAGGCTGAGGTGAGAGGATTGTCTGAACCTGGGAGGTTGAGGCTGCAGTGAGCCATGATTGCACCACTGCAATCCAGCCTGGTTGACCGAGTGAGACGCTGTCTCAAAAATAAATAGATGGGCATGATGGCTCATGCCTGTAGTCCCAGCACTTTGGGAGGCCGAGGTGAGTAGATCACAGGTTAGGAGTTCAGTCTGGGACCAGTCTGGTCAACATGGTGAAACTAAAATGCAAAAATTAGCTGGGCATGGTGGCATGTACCTGTAATCCCAGCTGCTTGGGAGGCTGAGGCAGAAGAATCACTTGATCCTGGGAGGCAGAGGTTGCAGTGAGCTGAGATTGCACCACTGCACTCCAGCCTGGGCAACAGAGCGAGATTCCATTTCAAAAAAAAAAAAAAATTAGCTGGGCTTGGTGGCGTACACCTTTAATCCCAGCAATAAAATAAAATAAACAAAATCATGAGCTTGGAGGGGATCCCCTAGGGAGTCAGTGGAGGGTACTGACCTTCTGGGTGCAGCATGGACCTGGGTGAAGGTCAGGGTGGATTGAGAAGTGACCAAGAGATACAAGAAAAGTCAGCAGTGGGTGGCATCCTTGCAGCCAGGAGAGAAAAGTGTTTCAAGGAAGCAAGAGTAGTCAGCAGGTCAGAGGCAGCTGCTGTGTCCATAACCTGAGGACCGAGTATGGTCACTTTAGACACTGAATCAGAGAGGAACAGTTTCAGTAAAGCTGGGAGCAAAACCCTGAATTCGGGGGGAGGGAGAAAGAAAATGGACAGTGGGGACAGATGATTCTCTGAGGAATTTCCTGTGTGCACATGCATCGTGTGTGTGTATACGTGTGAGTGTGCATGTGTGCGTGTGCGTGTGCGTGTGTGTGTGTGTAGAGCAGAATGGAGAGGCTGTTGGAGAGGGAAGAGGGGTCAGAAGATTTCTCTAGGACAGGGGCATTTACACCAAACTTGCGTGCTGGTAGAAATGAGCCAGGAGAGAGGTGAGGACCAGCACAGCCGAGAGAAAGGTCAGGACCAATGTGGCAGGAGAGGGGAGCTGGAAAGCCACGCCCTGGGGCAGGCCACGGGCATCCACACAGGCGCTCCGGCCTCAAACACAGACAGTGCCCCGTGGGGAGCGGGCAGGGAGGGGGACAGACATGGTGGGCGAGTAGCGGTGGTGCAGGGAGCCAGCGGGAATTCTCTCCCAGTGGCTTCAAATTTTTTGGTGGAATGAGAGAGGATGAGGCTGTCAGCTGCGAGTGAGGACAGGGAGGAGGCACAGAGCTGAGGAAAGCGGCAGGTGGAGTTGCCACTCGGGAGGGTCGGGGAGTGGACAGAGCACAGAGACGCAAGCGAAGGGCCACCTGGGATCGGGGCTGTGAGCTCACAGTAAGCTTTGCCCATGTGGTAGTGGGGCATTTCCAGAAACTTCTACTGCACAGTCAGGATGTAATCAGGATTGAGGCTTCACCAGGTGGGGAGGACCCGACGGGCAGGGAGGGTGAGCGCAAGGCAGGGCTGGTCACTGATATGGCAAAGAGAGAAGGCGTGGGCCAGGGAAGGGGCTATAATAAGGCCAAGGTATTGGCCAGGCGCAGTGGCTCACGCCTGTAATCCCAGCACTTTGAGGGGCCGAGGTGGGCGGACTCAGGTCAAGAGATGGCCAACTTGGCGAAACCCCGTCTCTACTAAAAGCACAAAAATTAGCTGGGCACGGTGGCACATGCCTGTATTTCCAGCTACTCAGGAGGCTGAGGCAGGAGAATCGCTCGAACTCGGGAGGCGGAGGTTGCGGTGAGTCAAGATCGTGCCATTGCACTCCAGCCTGGTGACAACGTGAGAATCTGTCTCAAAAAAAAAAAGAACGCCACAGGCTGTAAGGGTCACCATTCCAGTGGGGTCAAAGGTCACTGGGACTGGGAATTCCAGGATGAGTGACAAGGCGAAGGTGGAAAATGAAGAATGGTATGTTTGAGACAGACGTCGAGGGTCGGGGCAGGGCATGGGAGTGAGTGGCTGCAGGGGCAGGGGCTCTCACTGGAGGAGAGGGTGGAGGAGAGGGGACCAAGGCCCTCTGAAGGATCGACGTGGCCTCTGAAGGCACCAAGAATGAGGGTCGGACTCATAGTGAGAAATGATAGAGAGAAAGAAGGAGAACTCGCCAAGGAACCGGGCAGCTGCGGAACGGGGGATAGTGGGGGGCGTTAATGGAAAGGGGCCCCGATCCAGACCCAAGAGAGGGTTCTTAGATCTCATGCAAGAAAGAATTCAAAGCGAGTCCACAGAGTAAAGTGAAAGCGAGTGTATTAGGAAAGCAAAGGAATAAAAGCATGGCCACTCTGTAGGCCGAGCGGCATGAGCTGCTGGTTGCCCATGTTTATGATTATTTCTTGATTAAATGCTAAACAAGGGGTGGATTATTCATTTCTGAGAAAGGGGTGGGCAATTCAAAGGAAATGAGGGTTCTTCTCCTTTTTAAACCATGACTTCCTGATGTTGCCATGGCATTTGTAAACTGTCATGGCACTGGTGAGAGGGTCTCTTGGCATGCTAATACATTATAATTAGTGTATAATGAGCAGTATGACCAGAGGTCACTTTCATCGCCATCTTGGTTTTGGAGGTTTTGCCTGGCTTCGTTTTCATAATCTGTTTTAGCAGTAAGGTCTTTATGACTGGTGTCTTGTGCTGACGTCGTATCTTACCCTGTGACTAAGAGTGCCTAACCTCCTGGGAATGCAGCCCAGCCCCTATTCAAGATGGAGTCACTCTGGTTCAAATGTCTCTGACAATCGTTCGGCAAGAGATTCTTGACGGTGGGTTGACTTTCTAGTCCTATTTCCCTGGAAACCTGTGAAAAGTTGTCTAAGCTACTTGAACAACATGGCTTATGATAAAAATAGTCCAAATTGGTAAAAGGCCTCTGAACTGAGAGCAACTACAGGTGAACTATAAATAACGGACTGGCCTTGTGGAGACTCAGGGAACAGGCTTGTCCTTGGAGGAGGCTGGGAGCTCCTGGCCTCCAGGCCCAGTGCTCCAAGGGTGTGGAACAGAAACAGCCACCGCTTGAGAGGCTCCCAGGGGAACAGTGGCTTGTCCCACAGCACAGCCAATGTGGCTCGTGGATTCTGGATTCCAGAACAGAGCTCCATGGGTCAGACCACCTGAAGCAGAGGCTGGTCTCGGTGGCAGCGGCCGTGCACAGGTCTGCCCTGCATGAGAGCTCAGCTCACCCAGAGCCAGTCCAGCTCAGTCACCAAGCAAACCACATGCTCTTCTTTCTTGAATAATATTTTCTGCAATAACACGCCATAAGGAAATGCTGACGAAGCGCTGCCTGCAGGCCAGAAAAGTAAGGAGGTCATTTAACAATGCAGGCAGCCCGAGACTGCGGGAGCATTTGTGGCCACATTCTTGGACATGATATGAAACCATCTTCTTGTATTTCAGGGTCTCAAGGGGCCAAAGTCTCCCACATGTGCTCATTCTGAGCTCAGTTCTGATTGGCTGGTGGCTGCTCCTTCCAGAGTTATCAGTTCTGGAACTGAGTAAGCTCTTCAGAAAGACAACGGTTTTCTCAACGCAGAGCCAGGCTGCGGGCTGGTTGCTAAGCAGAGGAGGAATCAAAACATCTGTCTGAAACAGAAGCTGCGAGCCACGACAAAGCCAGCTGGCCAGACACACATCAGCCCGCTGAGGGACTCTCCTGTCCTCCCTCTGCTGCTCCTTCACCAGAAAGTCCAGGCCACATGGCAGAGCCATGGGGTGAGGGGACACTCAGAACACATCCCCCGCAGCAAACGCACTACCTCCCACCAGCGCCGTGCCGACGTCACACCCCAGCCAGAGAAAATGTGAGAAAGTTTGGTTTCCTGCAGTCACAGCCAGAAACCCATCTGTGGGGTGCGTGGGCCTTCCCCCAGCATTCTCTGCACCCCTCTCTGCACTGCACCATGGCCAAAGAGGGAGGCCGGCTCCCCTAACAAGAGGACTTGAGCACAGGATTGGCCACTGAGTCTCTGTAGTTTTTTTCCCCTTAAAAATAAGAAAATAAGAAAAAAAAATAACAGCACCTTAAAAAGCCAGGCCCAGTGCCAGACTTGCCTCAGGCAGAGCCCAGCACGATGGGCAGGTGCACAGTAATTGTGCTTTAGGACAGGGCAGCCCAGGCAGGGCCGGGCTGTGTCTTCACTGGTCCTGGTGGCCCCCAACCCTCCTACCCAACGGGAACAAGAACGAAGCACAAAAATACCCATTTCTCTCCAAGTGTGTGCACCTTCTCTTTCTACAAGAGGGAGGGGTGGAGCAATGTTTCCTAGCCACCAGGGAAGTCCTGGAGCGGGGCCTCGTGCAGTCACCCCTAATTAGGTCCTAACAAATTGGGTCCTGCGGCTGGAGGTTCTGATCCTGGCTACTTTTCCAGTTTCTACACTCACTTCTTCCTGAACCTGCCAAACCAGTTCCTCCGTTCCTCCCCAGCTCTTCTTCCTGTCTCAGGCGATTCCTCTTGGGAAGTCTCCTCCCACCTCAGGACCTCCTCCCTGTTTCCACAAGAACACGAACACACGCACACATACTCCTCCAGAAGCCATGTGGCGCGACCCATGTATGCCTCCTTTGGCCACGTGAGATCCAGGAAGGAGCACGGCTTTGGAAACTGAGGGAGCCTGAGGCAGGAAGCCACACTCCCTGTCACACTTCAGTTTCACCACTCAACAGAGAGTCTAAATGTCCACTGTGTGCCAGGCATGGTTCTAGGCTCTGGAGGAAAACAGGCAGAGAGGAAGGAATATGATGAGGAGAACAGAGCGTAAGAGAAGCCAAGTGAAGAAAATGCCTCCAGAAGCAGGTGTGATCACCTGGAGGATGCTTCTGGAGGAAAGACTCAGCAAGGAGAAGTTCCTGGGGACCTTGGGGAAAGGTTTCAGAAGGGTGGGAGGACAGAGCCTGGCTGGAGCCACTCCAAGGGAGACTGGGAGGAGGGAAGGTGTGTAGACAGCCCTGGCACACGAGAAAACCAAGAGGCAGGAGCCAAGGTCAAGAGAGGGTTTCTTAACGTGAGCTATGACAGGCTGTTGGTATAATGGTGCAGATGACCCAGTTGGGAAGGAAAGGGGGAAACCACAGGAGTCATGTCTTAAAAGATGCGAGGGGACAGGCTCTGTGGATGAGGGGAAGAGCCAGGAAGTAGGTGCTGGGGCCGCTGAAAGTTCTCAGTTACCTTCATTTTCTCAGTGAAGTAGGAAGCAAAATCATCAGGTTTGAGGGGGGTGAGGTGTCTAAGGCTTGAGAAGATGTGAAATAGTCATCACGGAGGCCAGACGACTGGAGAAATGCAGTAAGGCTTTTGGATTCCACACAGCACTGGCAATCCCTGATGAAGTCTCACACAACAGTCAAGATCACTGTGTGTTTCTCCGGCCAGTCAACAGCATGAGTGCCCGCAGGGTGCAGAGGAGGGCGGGAGGGGGCTGGAATCACGCAGCTGGGGAGACTGCCCCATAAGGGTGCGAGAGAGGGAGCCGGGGGGCGAGCAGGGCAGCAGGAGGGCGGCGGTGAGAGGCCAACAGAGCAAGGGGGTCAGCCTCCCCGGGACCTCACCCAGGACCAGGACAGGAGAGGGGTGGAGAGACCCAGTGAGCCAAGAACTCAGCTCCTCAATGAATGGAGAGGTGTGGCAAAGGAGGCAGATGGAGTCCGGCCTGTCCCTCGTAGGGAGGGAAGAGGAACCCTGGCCTGAAGCGGCACTGCTGGACGGGGACAGGGACAGGGCGCCTACCCCACCTCCATCCCCACTCCCAAGGATGGCAGAGCGGTCTCAGGAGAAGGCCCAGCTTCAGGGAGAGCGTGCTGCAAGGCAAGGGTTCAAAGAGGCTGGCCAGGGTGGCGCAGGTCAGCGATGGTGGGAGCATGCTTAGACAAGACAGTTCCAGAAGGCTGGAGGCTGGGGGAAGAGTTGATCAATCTACTAAAAGTCAGCTCCTACTCCCTATTTCAATCCAGAATTTAGAAAACAGGCCAGAATTCATTTTTCAGGCCTCTCTGTTTTATTGTTGTTTGGCAAAAAAATGAGCATGCGTTAGGAACCCACTGGGACCTGTTAGAGGGGTTAGAGGGTTAGAGGGACCATGAAGACTGCCTGCTGCGGCCCAGCTCTCAGGAGCCTCTGAACACCAGGACACGTGGTCCAAGAAAGATGAAGGAACAGAGAGCCAAACCCAGCTCTGAGCAAACGCATGAATCCCGCGTCCTTCTTCACAGCCCCACACGTGGTACACCTCGGGCACATGTGGTTTGTGACTCTGGCCTTCTCCATACGTGCCTGCTTATGTACAGAGGCCCTGTCTATCACCACAGGAAAACATCAGGCTATTTTTTACAAAAGGGCAGAAGAAACCTTCTCAAGTGACCCTAGTTACCATTGTTTTGTGTATTTGGAAACAGTTGCCTCCATGTTACCAACAGCTTTCTTTTTTTTTTTTTTTTTTAGAAAAAGAGAGAAAAGGAGAAAGAAAAAAGGAAACAGCAAAAGAAAGAAAAAAAAGAATGAAAGAGAGAAAGAAAGAGGACGAGAAAGAGGGAGAGAGATTGGGATTCTTGTTTTATTGCCCAGGCT